>PVKS010003266.1:0-106209 GCA_004027875.1 Aplodontia rufa | reverse complement strand
CCTCCAGCACCTGTTGTTGTTCGAATTTTTCATTTTTGCCACTCTAACAGGAGTGAGGTGGTATCTTATTGAAGTTTTGATTTTCATTTCCCTTATAGCTAATGATGTAGAGCATTTTCTCATATATTTATAGGCTGTCTGGACTTCCTCTGCTGAGAAGTTTCTTTTTAGATCCACAGCCCATTTATTGATTGGATTATTGGTGATTTTGGTGTTTAGTTTCTTTAGTTCTTTGTATATTCTGGATATTAGCCCTCTGTCCAAAGTGTAGCTGGCAAAGGTTTTCTCCCATTCCCAAGACATCATTTTGAATTGTTGCAAAACACTTGGTTATCTTAAATTACAAGGAATAATAATTGCAATATATTGGTTTGTTCTGTTGAAGTTTCCTGTCCATGACCAGATTAAACTTTCATGGTTTGATCCTGTAGACAGTGTGCCTATTTTTCCTTTTGAAGCAAGGTTCTTAAGTTACTTGGAAAAATACAGAAGCTTAACTTAGGGTACAGATGAAAACAAGCAAATTCTGTCCTTGCTTTGGAGAATGCTAGAAACAAAACATGCATTCACACCTCCTCCCTAACTATACCCCCACCTCCATCTCCAGAGACCACCCTAAACACTGCCTCTGGAGTGTTTCAGCTTTCCTGGACTCTTGTCCTCCCTGGTTCTCTGATTATTCATTCCTTGTCCCAGCTCTTCTTCTTTTCGCAAACTGAAATAAGCTTGTCCTTATAGCTTCATGTTGACCCTGTGTCCTGCACTCTGCTAGTGAATTGGATCAACAGGTCCCTGTGATCCTGGTCAGGACAGAAAGTCCTGAGTACCTTCTTAGGCCTGAAAATATGTGTGTTGAGCCTATATCCCATGTATCAGGATCAAAGTACAACCTTGTTTTTGGTTTCCCATAGTCCTTTAAAATTGGGGGACAAAGGAGAGCTAATTTCCCCTGTTCCTTGTTTAGAAAAATTATTAAAAATTTGAGACTAAAGCTGACATGATGAGGTCTATTCTTGGGGCTGGGAGTGTAACTCAGTGGTAGAGCATGCCCTTAACATGCCCTGGGTTCAATGGCTGGTAACAAAAACAAAACAAAGTCACTCCTCCTAAAAAGTCTAAAATCCTAACCAAGATAGTTACCCATTTTCAGTAAATTTAAATGTAAATATAAAGAAAATAAGAATGAGATTCTAACTCAGTTTTTACTGAGGCAAGAGGATGTCTGCGTTTTCTCTATGTGTCATCCTGACTGTCTCAGAGACCCGCCCCAGAGGACCCCATTTCTAGAACATACTATTGTTCATTATTGCTAATGAGGGCTCATGCTTTTGTGATGTTGCATATTAACTTTTGATTTGTCTCCAAAAGAGATGCAAATAGTTTCTGTTTTAGTCAGTGTTTTCACTGCCATGACCAAGAAAGCTGACAAGAACAGTTAGAGGAGGAAAAGTTTCTGTTGGGGCTCACAGTTTCAGAGGTCTCAGTCCATAGATGGCCGACTGCATTCTTTGAGATGGGGCAGGATGTCAGGGTAGAAGGGTGTGGCAGAGGAAAACGGCAGAGAAAGACCCCACTCATCAGATACGAAATACATACCCAAAAGTATGTCCCCAATGATCCACCTCCTCCAGCCACACCCTACCTGCCTTCAGTTACCACCCAGTTAATCCCTATCAGGGGATAAATTCACAGATTGGGTTAAGGCTCTCATAACCCAATCATTTCACCTCTAAACCTTCATGCATTGTCTCACACATGAGCTTTGGGGGACTCCTCACATCTAAATCATGACAATTTCTGTCTGATAGAAAAAAGAAACAACCCAAAGTTATGATTTTATGGCCTAACAAAATTTTAGCCAGTTTGGCTTCTAATTCCTTGGTCTTCCTACACCTTACTCTCACCAATACATATAAATATTTAGTTCCCCAAATGTTATTGAGCCAGAATTAACATCTTTCTGATTCCTTCATCGATGAGTTAAATAAATCCTGAAACTTTTATTCTGTTCTTATATGAGGGTCATTTTTTTTCCTTTGAAAATTATAATTTGCTCTTCTAAATAAAATTACAGGCTAGCATTATCATTTCTGATCACGTTCAGAAAATAAAGGTCCTCTAATCAGTTTTGGTAAAAAGCAGTTCCAATCCATAAGTACAATGGCCAGCTTATTCAACCATCAAGAGACTGCCCCAGGAATAAACTTAGCAGAAGGAATGGGTGTATGGCTCTTGTGTTCGGTTGTCTTAATACTCACAAGACAATTGTCATTTTGGACCCCATCTGGATCAAAGACGACTGGGGCAAATGAGGAAAGGTAAGATGATTGGCCAGCTCTTTCTTGGCTCAGTGGCTTCATATTCTTTCCATATAGCTGACAGTGAATGCCGACAACTTCTCTGTCAAGCCCTTCTCTCATGCAGGCCACTTGATCTGGGAAGATAAAAATCTGTTGGATTCTTTCATCAGTCCTTGGGCAACCAAGAAGTTCAGCCAGGCTTCTTTCTGCAAAAGATCTCTGTCTGCTGGAGGTGGCCCTATTGCACAAGACAGAGATAAGACAAGCCACTGACCTTTGCAAATGCACATTCTCCGCTTCACAAAGCACTGGGAATGTGTGGTGATTCCATAAGGGCTCTCCTTTCCTGCCTCCCTTGGTAAGTGCTTAGCCCTTTTTTTCACTATCTGGATTTCCCAGATGAGTCTCAGCACCCTATTGAGGACCACTTTGAGCTTTCTCACACATGAATTACTCACCAGAACTATTTCCAAGTTTAGGAAGCACAGTCCTGTAAGTGTCATATTTAAGCTTCGAAGTTTGAACCTCTCATCCAAGGTAGAAGGAATGAACAGTCGGCCCCTCTGGTCCCTCCAAATTAATCTCTTCACTAATTCAGTTCTAACCCACTTTCTAAACCCTTTGCACAGTTTTCATTTTGCGAAGCTTCACCAGCTGTGGAACATTTTCTCTGTACCATTTCTTTGAAAGTCTCCGTAGAGTAAAGGGGTGGGGTGGGGGAAGTTGTCTTCCTCTTGCTTTGGTACTTTGATTACTGCCTCACTCAAAACTCAGAAAGAATCTCATGTTAAATTCCCGTTGAATTTGTGTCCAAATTTACTAGAAATAATCAACTATCCTGGTGGGGATATCCTGTAAGAGAGGAGTCTTCAACACATCATCAGAGGCATTGGGATGGAAGTACTCACACGAGGAAATTGCCAAAGATTAATAAATAAGCCCATTACTCAGCAAAAGGCCTACACTTTCCCTTCCTGGACATACGATGAGTATACATTTACATTAAAATCTCATATTTGTAATTGGCTTGGGGTGGTACATGCAAATCTTTCTTCATCTTGACTCTCATTGGGTGTTTATTGATGCAGTATTGTGATAAGAGCTAGTATACATAGTAGTGAGTTTGTGTTTTCTTGTGAATTAGATTTCTCACACATTGATCTAACCCTGAAAATGATTGTGTTTTTAGAATTCTTTCCATCACATCCTTGGGATATACCAGAAAAGCCCTGTTTTTGTCAGCCTTTCCATTGCTGTGACTAAAAGACCTGACAAGAGCAATTGTAGGAGGAAAAGTTTTATTTGGGGGCTCTCAATTTCAGAGGTTGTAATCTGTAGCAGGCTGGCTCCCTTCCTTGGGACTCAAGGTGAGGCAGGACATCATGGTGGAAGAATGTGGCAGAGGGAAGCAGCTCACATGATGATCAGGAAGCAGAGAGAGAATTCCACTTACCAGATACGAAATATATACCCCAAAGGCATACACCCAATAACTCACCTTCTCCAGCCACACTACCTGCCTTCAGTTGCCAGTTAATCCCTATCAGGGGATTAAGTCACTGAAAGGGTTAATGCTCTCATAATTCAATCATTTTACCTTGGAGCCTTCCTGCATTGTCTCACATGAGCTTTTGGGGGACATCTCACATCCAAACCATAACAAGCCATGTCTTTGAAATTAGATCTGATTTGGAAGACCAATTCTGCCACTCATTATGAGCTTTGTGATTCGAGCGATTTACCCATTCTCTCAGACTCAATTGTTGGATTAACTAAGATGATATCTTCAATGTCCAAACATGAAGCAGATATCCCTTAAATGAACTCTCCTTAGAGTTTGCTTTCATCCTGTTTTTCAGACATCTCTTCCAATTTGGGTACAGGGCTGAGGTTCACTATCAAAGCAACTTTGTCTCCTGTGTTCTTAAAACTAAAAGTTCTTCTTTGTATTCATCATCCGGATCATGAAGTCATCCACTCTTGCTATACATAGAGGGGTTATGACTATGTGTTAAAACTCAGAGTCTAAATAATCACTTAAATAACTGCTGTTTCACAGACATGACCCAGATGCTGTACTTTTGCTTACCCATTCTCCCACTGTACCCTTGCTCCTAATTATTTCTTAAGGGTGCTTGTGAAGACTCAAGAGTCTTTAAAAATCATTAATTTGCTTCTTAAAATAAAGCAAGTAATATTTTTAGCTATTAATCACAAAGTTAGCTCAGGATCTGTTCAACGAGCACTTCATGCATGTCACCTTCTCACCCCCCATCACTGACTAAGCAATGCCTCCAGAGAGCAACTAGAGAGGACTACAGAAATCAGGAGGCATCATTCCTCAAGTATGGAAGTTGATGGCACCAGGACTTCTGGGTTTCACCTCCAAGGCCTGAAGCTTCTCAGGTCGTTAACTCCCATCACAGGCCTGGACTGACAGCTAGCCTGCCCTCACTCTTCCCACCCAGCTCACTAGGACTTGTTCAGCACTTACTGTGGAAACATCTCATGCACTCACCATAGGACTGACAGGAGATTAATGCCCTGGGCTATCTATTACTCAGTGCCACAGTCAATTATAGTTAGGACTACCCTCACTGGCCCTTGGCAGAAACCGCTCATAAAAAAGCAGGTGGACAAATGTCAAAAGCACTAGAGGGTTAACTTGATGGTTGCTTTTTCTAATCAATTTTTTAAAATCAATTTTATTTCAAACGAAAGTATAAAAATCATCTTAAATAAGGATGGCCAGCCTTGTTAAAGCAAGGCAGGGCATCTCAAGCCCTACCCACTCACCAACGCTAACCTAAATTATTTTTTAAGATTCCACATTATTGTTCAGGTCACAGCCAGCCTTTTATTTATATGAGAAAAACTATTTGGGCTAATCTAGGGATTAGTGGGTGACTTTATTCATACCCTCTTCAGGGTTTCTTTCTTTCTTCCTTTTTCTTTCTTCTGTGATTTGCACCATCCTTCCACCTTGGATGATGGCTACGTGGTGGTAATGGGCCAGGACTACAGGGAGTCAAGTGAGAAATCTGGGGTGCAAATTCATGGAGGTGCTCCCTCTCAGGTCTGAGCAAGTGCCAACTCTGTGCTTGCAGAAAGAGAGCCCTTCTTAAATCTTGTGCTATAGGTGCCTTTTTTGCTTTACCTAATCCCATTCCTGCCTCTTTTATATTTAAAATATTGGCATCTCCAAAATATGCCACATGTACCAACTTCCTTGTGTTAATTGCCCTGCTCTCTTTGTCATCCCCATTAGACTATGAATCTTGGATATTATGAACATGTTATTCATTTCTATATTCCTAGGGTTGGCATAGTATATGGAAAATATTGGGTGCTCAAAAGTGCCCACTGGATGGACAGATGGGTGGGTGAATCTAAATTTTATCTTTTATGAAGGCTTTCGTGATTTCTGCAATCCACTCTGACCTCTCTGTCTTCTGAACTCATAACACATTATCTGAATGATTCAGTTCACATTTAATCATGTATGCAGACATAACTTTTATTTTTATGTTACTCTTGTGCATCAATTTAGTTTTCTAATGCTCTGTCTTTATGCCTAATTAGATTTTAATTAATTAAGAGCAAAAACCAATTTTGGTTCTTTGAATTTTCTCAGCAGCTAGAAGACTGCACACTGGAGGGAAACAGTAAATGGTTCTTCAATGAATGAAGAATATATAAATAAAAGGCATTTTATCAAATAAATACAGAGTCCATAGAGTTTAGTAGGTTTCAGGCCTTAGCTTGCCTCTTACCTTCTTGAGTATATAAATAATTTCATCTCTTTGGCCTCACTTTCTTTACAGAAAATGAGGAGGCAGTTTGAGTGATTCTGAAGATAACTCTAATTTGCCTCCCAGTGAATTTAGAAATCTGTTATGTCAGAGCTGCCTCAGGCGTAAAATTTGCTACTATGAATATGCTTGTCATCTAACAGGAATTTCCTAAATGTAATTGATGGCCCAATTTTTAAGTATTCAGAGAATACTGACATTATGAACAGATTGTGTGTTTAAAAATTAATTTGTAACATACTAGGTATATTACAATTGAATGAACTTTTGTGGTCTAGCCTGTAAATTAGACACCTGGTACATAGAACCAATAGTATTCCAAGTATGGCATACATCTTTGTTCACAGCATTGTTTCTATGGGAAAATGCATTCCCAATTCTAACTAGGATCTTCAAAAACAAAACTCAATAGGTCAGGGTATTAAGAAGAAGGGGAATGGAAGGAGACAAAATGTTCCCACAGTTTTAACCACAGTATTTGATAGTAATCAAACACTGCATCTTCAACTTTCTATCTTGATCCAGAAAGTCATTAGCATATGACAAGATCAAAGTGTTTTATTATTTCAGGAAGGTAAAAACAGATCTTTTAAAATAGTCAATTTTATCATTATGTAATCAGTTGTTACATGTAATCATGTAGCAAACACAAGACTGAAAGTAGCTTGTTAAAAATGTTTTAGAGAAATCTGAGTAATCTTCCAGACATTCCTGGAGAAAGGTTTAACTCTTTTCTTACCTGATTTTCATACAATGTATTTAATTCTTCAAGGTCTGTTGATAAAAAGAGACCTCATGTGAGTTATGTCCATGTTGGGACTAAATTAATCATGTGACAACATCATTCTTACGGAAAATTACAGCTTGGTAAACAAGTACTAGGGGGCCACATGTCATCCTGAGAATTCATTCATCTTTCAGAATTATGGTCTAGGCAATTGCAGTTCATGGCAACTAGCCATCCTTGAACAAGATGTTAGGATTTCTCCCTAGTTTCCCATTGATCTAGGCCCAAGTTTACTTAATGCATTATCATCGAGTGTAACAAAGAGCACAGGGTTCTGCCTCACATCTGATAAATTTATTATATTACATGGATGTCACTTATTGGCCTTTTATACTGTAGTTCATTCCACTTAATTTCTGTTTTTTGTTTTGTTTCACAATAACTTTACTAAGTTCCAAAACTTTGGCAAACTGATATAGCTCATTTATTTATTTATTTATTTATTTATTTATTTATTCTCTTTTGGTACTGGGGATTGAATGCAGGAGTGCTTTGTCACTAGTCTATATCCCCAAACCTATTTTTTTTTTTTTTTTACTTTTTTATTTTGAGACAGGGTCTCCCTAAATTACCCAGGCTGGCCTCAAACTTATGAAGCTCCTGTCTCAGCCACACAAGAAGGTAGGATCAATGGCATGCACCACCGTGCCCACTCAATTCAGTGCTCTTTAATATAATAGAGGAGTATTTTTGTTGGAGTCATATATTACTTTAGTGATATTTTTCATTACAAGAAGTCATTTAAGTGCCAATTAAAGCACTGTGATTATTAGCAGAGCAAGTTATTTTATATAAGTTAATGTCTTTTAAAGTTAAACAACTTCTCCTTTCAAAGTGAGTTTCCTGATGCATGCTGTTGTGGTTTACTATAGCAAGGAAAATGAGTGTATGTGAGAGGCGACTCTACTTGGTTCTGGGGTTGTTCCAAAGTCAGATGGAGTTTCAGGGTCTAGAAATCTTTAAAAGTCTCTTTAAGGGCACTCAAGGTCAATGCTAATTTCTTTCAAGAACTTTGAAAATAATTATTAAATTTTCTTAAAAAATATTGGAACCCTAAAGAATTAGTCATGTCAAGCCACACTAACCAGAGATGATAACTTTGATTAGAGGCCCTGTATCTTTTTGTTTCATGAAAAGTCACATAGCGGGCTCTGTCCCCTACCCCTACCCTGGGGGAAGTCTGCTCTTTTCCCTATGCTTTACTTCCTATAAAATAAAATCCATCTACTATGCTTTAAAAAAAAAGTCACATAGCCTTGTTCCAGTTAATTAAAAAATATTCTCATTAGGTTTTTTTTTTTTTTTTAATACTGGGGATTGAACCCAAGGATGCTAACCACTGAGCCACATTCCCAACTGTTTTTAATTTTTTATTTTAAGATGGGGTCTAACAAAATTGCTTAGGGCCTCGCTAAATTACAGTGGCTGGCCAGGAACTTGTAATCCTTCTGCCTCAGCCACTTGGATTACAGACAGGCATGTGCCACCATGCCTGGTTATGGTTATATTTTTTTTATTAGTTGAATATGGACTTACAATTGAGAGGGAATCATTATCAAACAATCAAGAACAAATGTATATTTACATAGTTAGCCAAGGCTGATGCCATGTCATGGTTTCGCCCCTTGGGTTCCCCATGGTTCTATGTTTCCCTAAAAGAACCCGTGTTAAATGGACTTCTCGTGGAGGTTGGAGAGCTCCTTCTGAGTTGATTCCCCCATATTCTCTCCCTCCAGTCTCCTGGATATCCTTTCTAATCCCTCCCTGCTCGCTACATCGCCAGGTATCCTAGGCAAATTTCCACCTGTTTGCATAAAAATTCATACATTTGAAGTTATTATTAGCTTAGCCATCTAATATACTGTTTCTGGTTGTGTTCTAGCTTCCACAAATGAGAGAAAACATTCGGCCCTTGAGTCTCTGAGATGGGGATACTTCACTTAGCATAATTTTTTTCCATCTCTATTTGGCTTCAAAAGCCATAATATCATTTTCTCTAATGACTGAGTGGTATTCCATTGTATATATGTACCAAAGTTTTTTAATCCATTTGTCCATAGTTATATTTTTAAAATAACAAATAAATACATTGTCGGCTTGGAGAGACCTTGGGGAACTGATGCTGAATACCAATTTTCGCTATCATCTCTACAAAAGTTTTTGCAATGTCCTTACCCTTCCTTATGCTGAGGCTGTCAGCTTTTCAGTCTCAGCATTTAATTTTTGCATTATCCATTCCATTGCTTGTCATCCTTTATTAGCGTTTGAAGATACTGTGCTCATCATCAGTCCCTACAGTAACTGCTGAGACTAATTTTCACAGTGATTATGGCTTCCTGGCTTACATACAAAAGATATACCTTGTATGTAAGTATCTCACCTGCTGAAACCACATTTATAGATGAAATATTATTACATTTAAGTTCCATTGTACAGAACGTTTTTGTCCACGTTTTGATTTTTGCCGTACCAATAAGAGACGTCGCAGTGGAAGGCAGTCCCCACTGTGCTGAGAAGTCTTGGCTGTACCGAGATCTGTAAGTTTGCCAGCTCATTAACTCTGACCACACTCCAGTTCATAGGGTTTAGGTTTTTCTACATTGTGGCTGTTGGAAGAACTTTCCACTACTGGTCAAAGATGTGCTCCAGAGTCCAGATCTTCATGGTGCTGTAGGCCTGTGGGGTGTCCAGGAGGCACTAGGGGGACAACAAGGCACAGAGGTACACCTGTCCTGTTCCCCCACATCCCATCTGGCTGCTCAGTGTACACCTCCTGGGGGGTGTCCTATCCCAGCTGGGTTGGACCCCAGCACCTGCCCACCACCTAGTTCCCATTAATCATATGGGTGAGGTCATCTTTCTCAAAACCTATATCTTCTTCATGCCTTCCACTTTTAGTCTTATCCTTTGTATTTCTATTACATATAAGCATTTCATATTTCAAGTTTCTCCATCCTCCTCATCAGGCTTTTCCATATCTGTATCTATTCAACATCATTTATCTCCTCTTGCGGTCCCTTGGCCTCAACAGCAATGAAGTAGTTAGTCTGACCTAGGGGATCTTTTCTAACCTCTTCCTTCTTTATTTGTATTGGGACTTAGCAAGGACAAGGAGGAATGGACCATGTCCTGTGGAGCCTGGCTTCCTTTCTTCCAACATCTGTGTTATACAAACACTTACCGAGCAGTGTGCGATAACTGCAGTCACAATAACGTCTCTCATCATTGAGTGCGAATTACAAAAGGCACTAAATCATTTTATATGCATCATCTCTGCTAAAAGGATAACATGATTAAGTAGATTTGAGAATTATGATCTCTCTTTTGCAAGTGAGAAATTTGAGGCTCAAAATATTAAGAATTTAATTGAAAGTCACACAAGTTATTAAGACCAGGTCCAGGATTCAATCAGTCATATGGCACCAAAATTTGTTATCTTACCGATTACACTGTCCTGGGTTCCAGATGACTGTGTGCTGTGAGGAATGCAAAGATGGAAAACACCCGTGTCCATACCACAAAATGACTGCTCTGTTTGGTACATCAGAGATGCACATAAGCAACTTCCCCATAAGGCAGTGTGGCATGAGTATAGAAAAAAGAAAATCCACTGAGGTGTGGTGGGACCCAAAGTCAGGAGAGAGTTTCCCAGAAACCAGGAAACTTAAGTCTCTGGAAGACAAATAGCATTTGAATGGGTAACTGAGCGTTCAGATTTGTGTGTAATTTTATTCTGGCTTGCATTGCTTATTTCATTCTTTTTATTGACTGTCACCTCAATTGGAGAAGTTTTTAAAGCAAGGTTCCTGTTTTATGCCTCTGTTTTTTTCAATATCAAAACACCATATTACATCTAAAGTAAATTAAAACAATTTGTGATGTTCACTAAAAGATAAAATTTATTCATAAAAAAGTCGGGTACAAAGTACATCTTACTAAATACCACTTTCTCTCTCCTTCTCCTTCTCCCTCCTTCTCCTTCTTCTTCCTCTTCTTTGCTTTTATACTGGGGATTGAACCCAGAAGCATTTAACCACTGAACCACACTCCCAGACCTTTTCAAATTTTTTAAAATTATGAAACAGGGTCTTGCTAAGCTGCTTAGGGACTCGTTAAGTTGCTGAGTCTGACATTGCATTTGTGATCCCTGTAACTCAGCCTCCTAAGTCACTGGGCTTACAGATGTGTGCCACCATGCCCAACAATTATACTACCCTCTCTTAAATGTTCTTATGGCAACCTGTCTTCTAATTTTCATTATATTCTTCAATCTTTTCATGTAAGTTTCATGTGTGAGTTTTTTCTTCCTGAACAAGGACTCTGTATATCCTGTATATCACCAAATTCCAGGAGCTTGTAATGTGTGCACATAGTAATTATTTAATAAATACTTTTTGAAAGAATGAAACAGTTCTCTCAAGTAACTCTTTCAAAAAAGGCTTCCTTTAGATAGTTATATCAATCTATGGATATTCACAGATGCTGTATCAGCAAAAGATAACTCCAATAATCTTGTAGTAATCTGTTAAAAGTTATACAGTTTATTAAACTAAAATTAAATTGGCCAAAGCCTGCCTGCCTTTGTTTCCCCAAGAAAATATACTAATGTTCTGTAAAATCTCTCTTGAGAAGAGACTCTCAGGAAAGTCATTTGTGGGGGGTTGGGTAAGGAGGAATTTGGTAAGGATTGTTGTTTTTGTGTTACCGAGATGGAACCCGGGGCTTCCTGCATTCTAGGCAAGCACTGTGCCACTGAGCTACATACCCAGCACAGAAGGAAGGGTTTGGATGCAGCATTCATCATACAATGTTTTTCCCACTATATATACCCCCCAAATGTGTCTTGAAAAAAATGGGTCTCACTGTTGCCCAGGCTGGCCTTGCATTCCTGCGTTCAAGGGATCCTCCTATCCCTACCTCCCAAATGCTGGGACTTCAGGTGATGTACCCAAAGAAGAAATGTAGCTTCTTCTACGTCCTTTTCCAGCTGAAAGGACTGTGCATCTTAAAACAGGGGAGCCAGGATGGAAACTTCCTATGGTATTTTGTCTTCTACACAAAGGGGCTGGTCTGTGCTCTTTTTTCTTAACATGTGACAACTAAAGGCTTTTGTTCAGAACAGCCTGCCTTGGAGGGGAGGATTGCTTTGTTGATCTGTTTCCAGTCTGCAACCACAAGCTTCAACTTTATTTAATAGGTCTATGGCAGAACTAACTTCACAGGACTCAAACAGGAATAATAATAAAGATGAGGGTCAGACAGAAGCCCTGTCTTTGAAGAAAGGTTAAATGAGTTCAAGTAATTTTATTTAAAGGAAACATTAAAATGAAAACGGAGGGACAGACCTAATGAAATAACATTCAGCACGCTACCTGAGTGTAGGCTGCTGGCTTTTGTGTCACTGTCTGCCTGTAAGGCCGGAAGCCAGTCCTGGTTCATGTCTGCCTTCAAGTTCAGCATTATCTCTAATCCCAGAACCTATACCAGCAGTCACTTCCTGCCTCATATCAGTATGAAAGCTCTGCTCACCCCTTTTGAGACTAACATTAAATAAATGCTTACTACATATTAGGCAATGTGCCAAGTATGTTTTATTCATCATTGTTCATTCATTCGGTGAGTATTTTTCAAGTACCTCTTGAGGGCCAGACAGTCCTGGAGTATATCAGTGAATAAAACAGACAGCTCCTGCCTCTTGGGACTTATTCACTAGTGGGTGGAGATGGACAGTAAATAATAAGCATAAGAAGTAAGTAAATATATAATATATACGAAGGCGATAAGATCCTGAAAAATATAGCAGGAAAAGAGGAAAGTGTGCGTAGGTAAGGGGAGGTGGTCTGCTGTTAAATAATTTGGACAGGGTGGACCTCACTGAGGAGTTGATAGCTGAGCAGAGATCGGAAGCCCTTGACAAGTTGACTGTGGGACTATCTGGAGAAAAAACAGGTTGGCTAGCAGGAAAAATCAACACAAATGCCATAGGTAAAAGATATGTTCAGTTCAGGAAGCGTAAAGAGGTCAGAGGGCTGAATGCTGGGGGCCAGGGACCCACCCTTTGTAGCCTTTAAAATGTTATGAGGACTTTGTGTTTTACTTGGAGAGAAATAGGGAGCCATTGCAGGATTTTGAGCAGAGCAGCGTCATGATGGACTTTTCTGAGAAGTCTCACTGGCGTGGAGGACAAGAATGAAAACCAGGTAATGAATCAGGAAGTGATTGCTACTGTGTAAGAATCACGCAAGCAATGATTAGGGTGCAGACCAAGTATGGTAACAGTGGAGTTGGGATATGTATTCTGAATACAGAGCAGAAGGTTGAGCTGGAAGTGTGTATGGGAAAGAGAGAAGTTGAGGATGACTGCAAAACTTATTAACTTCAATTAATCCTTACAGTCAGGGAAGCTGTGATATCATCTCCATTTTGCAGATGAGGAAATGGAGGCTTAGCAAGACATTTACTCTAGATTATTAGCTAGTAAACAGTAGAGCTGGAATTTGAACCCAAGACTCTCTGATGCTAACGGCTGGGCTTCTTAACAATAACACTATATGGCACAGGGAGGCATTGAGATTTTACTGTGAAATCTGACCTTAGATTTCACAGAAATCTATTTCAGGAGCATTTCCTAGTTAGTACTTACCTTGAACCCCAGTCTCAATTAGCATATTTCCATGCCTTTAACCTTAGTTAATTAGTGACTGTATTCCTCTCCCCCAATCCCTTCTTTGAGTCTCCTACTTCTGATGTCTGTTGCCAGCCTTTAAAATTCCTGACCACCTGGACATCTATGATGGGCTTGATCCCCCCCAGGTCTTGGACTCAGTTTAGACTTTCACCAAAGCTTTCCTTTGCCCATTGGCAAACCTTCACATTTCAGAGCTATTTTCTACTATTTGTCCTCCTAGACTCGCTTTAGTTTAATTGACGATGAGCACTTTAAAAAACTAAGACCATATGATTTCCCATGATGAGGAAAGTAGTATGTGTTGGGGCCTGCCCTTCACTCCATTTCATCAGCTGCCCTAGAGTGATCTGGTTACTATTTCCTTAAATTCCTTCAGGAAGGGCTGCTAGGTTGTGCTTTGTTAAGCTTACTAATTGTTATGCAAAAAGAAGATTAGGATGGGTTGGAATGTGCTAACCACAGGCTGTTCCCCAGTAGTTTGTCTGCATAACCCCTGGCAACTCCCTTAGAAGGATTATTGATTCCTTGGCTTCTCCCCTCCCTATAAAAACCTGTGTGCCTTGACAATAAACGGATTCTGAGCTGCCATCAGCTGCGTGTGGTTGCCTCGTTTCCCCGGCTGGGAGGGAAGGGGTCCCCGGACATGGGGGGACCGGGGTTCCAGCCCTCGGCACTCATCTCCTGATTCGGCTCCAGGGGGATAATCCAGTGGATTGTCCTGCCCGCGCCTCAGGGATGGATGTCTGAGGTAGCGACAAATGGTGCGCTGACAGTATGTGACAGGGAGACCTGTGCTGACAGCGACAATCTGGCATTCTTGTTTTCCCGTTCACAGTGGGAGAAGATGTGGTAATCCAGGTTGGAGGCCTCTAGGTAGGACAGATTCTGATCTGTTGGTTAGAGACACAAGGCCTCTAAGAAACCATCCCCATCCCTAACTGCTTCAACCTGAACTAACTTAGTATCCTTTTTATCTCTATTTGTAGCCCCAAGGAAACTCACAATGAGCTTACAGTATTATTCTAACCATCAGTACCAATATTCCTCCTACAGAGGAAACTTCCAATGTTAGGGGAAATATTTTGGTATATGCCTAGAGCAAAAGACAGGTTCCCAGTGGTTGGTGTGTCCAGTTCCAGGTCTCAAAGGAGCATGAAGATGTTAGAGATGAGAAAAAGGAAATGAAGCTCCTGGTTTAAGGAGGAAAAGGAGAAGGTGAAGAGAAGAGATGGACAGAGATAGGCAAGAGGTGGTTAAAAGAATCTGAAGACTCTTGGAGGCTGATATGACTTTTCTTTAATTGTTCTCTGAAATGCTTAATAAAATGCAGCACACTCTCTGGGGACTAAGTAAATATTGACTGCTAAATAGTTTGACTCAGTAATAGTTTACAAGTTTCCCTAGAAACATGAGTTTTTGTATCATCCTGACACAGAGAGTTCAATTAAGATCTACTAACATTATTAAGTTTCTCTTCTGAAACGAGATGTGCTTTTGATGAATTTATAATTAGGCTGATTTTAACATATCCAGGGACACAGGCACTTCCTATTCTACATCAAAGCTTGTTCCCTAAATTCTATAAATATTAAGCATTTCTTTTAAAAAAGTCAGGATAGTTTTTCCATCACATAAGTTTAAAATTTAAATATTTTTTGTTTTCTAGTCATTGTAATATTATATAATGTTCATGAGGGAATTTAACCTCTGTTTTTGGTACTAATAAAAGCATCGTCCATTTGTTCAGTACAGATGAGACTCCATGTTCCAGGAACTTTATAGAATTAAACTTATGTAGAGAAACTAAGAATCAGAGAAATTAGTGATTAGATTAAGGTCGTATAATCTATAACCAGTGGAGGTAAGATTTTAATCCAAATTACTCTGACTTCACACAGTTTTCTTTGTAGCTCTGAGTCTCCTGCTTTAACATGGATACAATACTGCTATCTTTTGTTAAAGGAAAATGTAAATTCCCTGATTTCGAATGGATTAGAAACACAGAAGATTGGGGCTGGAGCGGTGGCTCAGCAGTTTCGGTGCTTGCCTGGCAAGCACGAGGACCCGGGTTCAAACCCCAGCACCATGTACACAACCGAGTGTTGGAGCAACTAAAGCCATGTGAAAAACTAAATAAAGTTGTTTCTTTCTTTAAAAAAAAAAAAAAAAAGAAACACAGAAGATCAAAAACAGTGCTCTGTTTATTTATTATAAACCTAAAAGCTACTGAAACTATTTATATTTACATACATATCTGCAGTTATAACCTTTTCACAATTAAAAGTTACTTCTTTCCTTCATCGTGCATCATGTTTTAATTCTTCTAATCTCTTTTTAATTTAATTTTCATGCCCAGGTTACTAGTATAGCGTGTAACACTGCTAAAGCTTTTCCTGGTTCTTATCTAAGTTTCCAATAAGATTGGACATTCTCAGTGTGACCTGGAAATTTCCTGGAGGCAAATTTGTGGCATCTGGCACATGGAAAGTTCCTCTCATGTGGGGTTGCTCAGATATTTCCATTCTCTGACTTCTGCCCACTCTTTTACTCCTACTTTAAATGTTCTCCCACTGTGACTAACGTTCAGTTTTCATAACCACATGAAATACAAAAAAGGCCAGTTACTTAAGGTATCAGCAGTGCAAAGAGCTGCCCAGCACTGGCAAGAGTTTCCCTTGCTATTGAAACAGATCTCACAGACAGAAAGGAAAAGACAAAACAAAGAGGTGGGAGCTTTGATTTTCTGTTTGTTTGTTTTGCAGTGCTGGGGATGGAACCCAGGGCCTCACACATGCTAGGTAAGCACTTTACCACAGCTCTCAAGAGACAATGTTTTGTTTTAAATACTTCAGTCTGATCTTAGCATTGCTCCATTTTGATGATTTACTAGCCTCAAGGACAACCATGTTAGGTAGAAAATCTGGTGAATCTTTATAAAAAATATTAGGGAACGTTAATTTGATTTAAGTAACATTTTGTTAAAAATTTAGTTAAGAGATATTTTGGTTTAATCAATTTTTTTTTTACTTTAAATTAGCATGACTTTCTCAATAAGAATGAATATGGGGTCATCCATTTGGATATGCTGTATGAACCACTCAGAAGCAGAAGCATCACAAGTAATCCTCTGTGAAAAGAAGAGTTCTTTGGCTGAAAAGCATTCATGTGGAGGATATTTACAAGGATGAAAGAGTGTCTTATAGAACAGAAGCATTCACATTGAGTAGGTGGCTAGCACACATGAACCCACACAAGAACAATAATATTTTATGGTAGACTGTCACAAAATAAGTACAGGTGTTCATAGTGCAGAAAATTCACTGTGACTGACATGAAGAGCTTGTGACCATTTACTCTCGGTGTGTAAATCATTGCAGGGTGATTTTTCAGGATAAGGATGAAAGGACAAGGCTCTTGCTCTTTGCAGGCTTGAACTGAGAAAATGATGTAAAAAGGGAATCAAGGAAGGAGTTTAAAACAAAACACCCACGAGTCACGGCAGATGAGACGCTTCTCTTGGGAAAGTTGAAAAAGATAGCAGCGAGGGAGCATCTGAGCTTTAGCTGAAACGATGGGTAGAACTTAGACACAGGGAAATTGGAGCAAGTGGAGGGGTACGTGAAGGTAGGAAAAATCTCCTGTGGAAAGACATCAAGGCATTAAATTACAGGATGTTCAGAAGAAAATATGATTCAGTGATGTTAGCGGGATCAGAGCAGCTGGAGACGGGTGATGGTGAATGAAGTGGATTTCAAAGGACACTTTTTTTTTTTTTTTTAAGAGAGGACAGTGAGAGAGAGAGAAAGACAGAAGCAATTTTTATTTAGTTTTTCATGTGACTTTCATTCCTTACTTTGTTGTGTACGTGGTGCTGGGGTTTGAACTCACATCCTCGCACATGCCAGGCAAGCACTGTAACCACCTAGCCACTGCTCCAGCCCTCAAAGGACACTTTTTTTGCAGGTAATGGGGAGAAATTATAGGCTTGATATAAGAAGGAGCATGATCAAAACTATTGAGGAAGAAAAGAAGAGAGTCCAGGGCAACTATCAAAATAGAGCAATGCTAAGATCAGACTGGAGTTTTGAAAACAAAAAAATTGCCTAATGAAAGCTTCGGTAAAGTGATTACCTATCATGTGGAGGCCCTGGGTTCCTTCCCCAGCCCTGCAAAACAAGCAAGCAGCAGCCAGAAAAATAGGAAGAAAATTCGGGTACAAGTGCACATCTGAAACCAATAGGAGCATCATTGTAAGAGTGGTGGCCAATAGACATGCCAGACAGATGAGGACGAAAATATGCTGGGTTTATCACACAGAGGCCCTTGGAGTTCTTGGCAAGTTGGGAGATAAGGAAAAGAACTGAGGAGACTGACTTGTGATTGGTGGGTGCGGAAATTGAGATAAACATTAAAGAGTGTTTTGTTTCTGCTTGGTTGTGAAAAAGAGTGAATAAAGTGAAAATTTTATCCTAAAAATAATGAGAATTTGCATTCTCTTGCTTAACACATCTATGTCTGTTTTGATAAAAATAGCATTTCAAACAAACTACAAAGAAAAGAAGTTAAAAGCTGTCTTCCAAACCCTTTGGTAGAATTGACCCTTCATAGAGATGATGTATTGTGTTTAGCAGTGGCATTGGACACTGCTTGGCCCACTCCTGTGTATCCCACAGTGCCCCAACGGAAACTGAGGGTTTTTGAACCTTGGAATGACTTGATCAAAGAAATGTTCACAGACATTAACCTGGCAATGGTGTATAAGATGGACTGCAGAACACAGGCAACAAATCATTACAAGACCTGTAGCTTCGCGGTGTGGAAACAGAGCCTGTATATGAATGTGTGTGTGTTTGCTTAAATGATTCCTTTAGTAATTTCGTCTCATTCATTCCATTAGCTGGGTTCACTCATTCTTGTCTAACTTTTTGTCTTGCTTGATCCCTGAAGAGAGTGAACCCATTGTCATCAAGAGTCTGAGAGACTGGGTAAGCAGCTTCCTTATAGAATACGAGGTGAGCAACTACAGGAGAACAACGCAGTTTGTACAACTCATAACTGGATGCCACTAAGATTACGTTCACAGTGAAGATAGGTTTGCACATTGGGAATATTCAAGCAAAGATGAAACATTCAGAAACCTATGCCAACAGGAGCTAACGGAATTGAGAAGATAAAAAAGGGAAATTCAAGAGTGCAGCCCCAGCACCTGCTCAGCTTCTGCTGAGGGCATTGTGCTGTGTCCTGCGATGGTGGAGAAGTAAGTGTGTACAAAGAGGAGGTGCACCTGCAAAAGAGAGTGCGCTAAGGAGCCTTTCCCACTTTATAACAGCCGGCTCTGTGGCAACTCATCCAGGCCCAGGAGCTAACCCATTCCTGTGAGGTGGCTTAATCCTTTCTGAGAGTGGCACCCCATGTTCCAGTCACCTTTTCCTGGGCTCCAACTCTTACATGGCCTGTTACAGTTTAGGTACGAGGTGTCCCCCAAAAATTCTTGTGTGAGATAATGCAAGAATTTTCAGAGGTGAAGCAATTGCATTGTGAGAAGTATAACCTTATAAGTGGATTAAGCCACTGATATGGATTGACTGGACAGTAGTAACCTTAGGCACACCTTGTGGTGTGGCTGGAGAAGGTAGGTCGCTGGCAGTGTGCCTTTGGAAGTATATATTTGGTTCCTGGTGAGAGGAGTTCTCTGCATCCTGCTTATCATGCCCTTAGCCACTTTCCTCTGCTAAGCTCTTTTGCCACAATGTTCTGCTTCACTTTGGCCCCAGAGCTGTGGGGTTGGCCATCTATAGACTGAGACCTCTGAAACCATGAACCCAAACTGACTTTTCCTCTAGAAGGCCTTTGATCACAGTGATGAAAATTCTGACTAAAATGTGTCCCAACACTGCTATGTAGGAGACCAAGCTTTTGACACATGAAACTTTGGGAGACAGCCCATCTCCAAACCATACCTGAAGATTTTGGAAAGACTCAAGTCACAATGGAGATGACCTAGTGCTGCACAATTCACAGGTGCATGCCACTAAGATGGTGCTCAGCAGCCTCAAGCTAGCAGGAGACAAAGGCCTCATGTTCCAGGGGCACTGATACTAATGATATCATCTAAATCTTTAATAGTGTACTATGGGGGCTGGAGCGGTGGCTCAGCGGTTTCGGCACTTGCCTGGCAAGCACGAGGACCTGGGTTCAAACCCCAGCACCACGTACACAACTGAGTGTTGGAGCAACTAAGGCCATGTGAAAAACTAAATAAAGTTGTTTCTCTCTTTCTCTGTCTCTCTCACTGTCCCTCTCTCTTTAAAAAAAAAAAATAGTGTACTATGGCCATTTGTAACTGTTCTTTCAGATTGCTATGAGATGTGGCAAAAAAAACACACAACAGAACAAAAAAAAAAAACAAACCTGGTTTATCTTTATGCCTTTATTTTTTGCCACTTACTTCCCAGTTGTAGGTGTGATGAAGATCCACAAATTTACATTTATAGTTTCCTTTGAAAATTTGTGGGCAGACTTTGAAAACATGGGCCTCTTTTACAAATCATCTAAACTAGGGTCTGATTCAAGTTTTTTTTTTCCCTGTGAGCCGATAAAATGATTATTGCTGATGAGTGTTCTGGAAGGACTAACACATGAGAGGTATTGATGAAATTTTTCTAAGATAAACATATGAGTCCTTATTTTATTTTATTTTAAAGATATGGGGTCTTGCTATGTTGCCCAGGCAGAGCCTGAACCCCTGGTCCCAAGGGATTTTCCTGCCTCAGCCTTCTGAGCAGTTGGTTAGGACTACAGCCATACACTACTGCTGGCTCAATGCTTATTTCATATCAGAGAAAAATGAGACAGCCATTAAGAGACGTTTCTGCTTCCATAATGAGTCTATGCATATATTAATGCCCATTATTATGGGAATGGAATTTCAACACTGTATAATTTAAAAATAATTCAAGTTTAGTCATTAATCAATAGCCATTGCAATTACATGTAGAAGTAAAAATTCACAGACTCAAATGTGAATTCTAAAGGGCAAAGCTTGAGGTATTTCCTTTGTAGTCCCTCAGAATTTTTAAATGAACCTGTCTAGGCCTGGTGCTTTCAATTTTGTGAGGATCTTAATAATTGATTAAATTTCTTTATGGTCTATTCATATGGTCTTTTTCTTTTTGTGTGAGTTTTGATAGATTCTGTCTTTCAACAAATTAGCCCATTTCATCTAGTTTATCAATTGTGGATGCAGACTTTTCATAATCTTTCTTTATGTTGTGATTTGGAGAAGTGTTCCTCCAGCGCCCATGAGTAAAGGCTTGGTTCCCAGCCCAGGGTGCTTTTGGGAGGTGTTGGAACCTCTAAGGGGCAAGCCCTGGTGGGAGGGAGTTAGGTCATGGGTGTATGCCTTTGAAGAGGTCTCGGGACCCCAGACCCTTTCTGTCTCCCTCTTTGCTTCCTGGCTGCCATGAGGTAGCAGCCCCTGCATCATATTCTTCTTGTCATGATGTACTGCTCACCACAGGTCCAAAGGCAATGGTGCCAAATGTGCTACTTGGCTTTTCATTGCTGTGACCAAAATACCTGACAAGAACAATCTAGATGATGAAAAGTTTATTTTGACCCATGGTTTCATATGTTTAGTCCACGGTTGGCCAACTCCATTGCTCTGGGCCTAAGTGAGGTAAGGAATAATGGCAGAAGGGCATGGCAGAGGGAAGAAGCTCCACTCATGGCAGCCTAAAGCAGAGAGAGAGAGAGAGAGAGAGAGAGAGAGACTGAGAGAGAGAGAGACTGAGAGAAGCCAGAGACAACATATAATCCCAAGGCAGGCCTCCAATGACCTACTTCCTCCAGTCACTTCCCACCTGCCCACAATTACCACCCAGTTAGTTCATTCAGATTATTAATCTACAAAACACATTAATCCACTGATTAGGTTTCAAGTCTCATGATTTGATCATTTCACCTCTGAACATTTTTGCATTTACACCTGAGCTGTTGGCAGGGACACCTTATATTGAGTCCATAATACCAAGTGACTCTGGATTGAAACCTCAGAATCTATGAGCCAGTATAAATCTTTCTTCCTTATAAATTTATTTATCTCAGGTATTTGCTACAGCAACAGAAAGCTGACTAACACAGAAAATTAGTACCAAAAAGTGGGCCATTGCTCTGACCATAATTGATGTGGTTCAGCAGCCTATTGAATTGATTTTATAGGAGGAATTTGGAAAATTATATAAGTGAAATACTCAGATCTACATAAAGAAAGGAAGAAGGTATAAGCAAAGGTGAAATAAAAACTTTTATTTTTCTTATTCTTAATTGACCTAACAGATAATAACTTATTCAAATGAGTAATAGCAACAATGTATTCAATATTCAATTGAATATTAATATATTCAGTTATGTCATGCATCACTTAATGACAAGGATACATTCTGAGAAATGTGTTCTTTGTGACTTTGTCATATAAATGTCACCCACTGTAGTTACACAAATCTAGATGGTATAGCATATCACACACCTAGTCTCTATGGTATAGCCTATTGCTCCTAGGCTACAAACTGTACAGTATGTTACTATACTGAATACTATAGGCAATTGTAACACAATGAAAAGTATTTGTGTTTCTAAACATAGAAAAGATATAGTAAAAGTACAAGGCAATAGGAATATTTCAGCTTCATTAAAATCTTAAGAGACTACCGTCATCTATGTAGCCTGTCATTATGCACACATGACTGTATATTCAATTATGCCTTCCTGGAATTCATTTTTCCATGTTCAGCCATCAAGGCACTGAGAGGTCACTGGGGTTATATTTAAGTGGACCCTAGTACAGAGTGTGCTGGTGACAGATCTTGGTTTGTTTTTTGAAGGGTATCAGGGATCGAACTCAGGGGCACTTAACCACTGAGCCACATCCCAAGCCCTTTTTGTTTTTATTATGAAGCAGGGTCTCACTAAGTTGCTGAGGCTGGCTTTGAACTTGTGGTCCTCCTGCCTGAGGCTCCTGAGTTGCTGGGATTACAGGTGTGCACCACCACATCCAGCTCTGCAATAGGGCTTTCTGGGAATGCCTGAATGTGCAGATGCAAAGGGGTTGCCCCTTTTCCTACCTTTAGGTTTGAAAAGCTCGCACTCCAGGTTGAGTGTTTCCAGACTTTCCAAACTAGCAAGTATCGTATTCAATATCTATTTATTTATTATTTTGTCTTTTATTCTTCAAAAAGCCTTTCCTTATAGTTACTGCGTAGCTCTCCCTGTCTACGTCACTTGGCACCTGAGGGTCCAAGCTTCCCATAATGCACAAACTGGTGCCTCTTGAGGGTTTAAAACATCCAACTGCTCAGTGTCTTTCAGTTGAATTATAGCTTAAAATGTCCAAACGCCATTTGCAGGTAACATCTCGTTTGGCTCTCGCAGTCTCTTGTGTTTCGTAAAGCATGCCAATGGGAAGACTTCGAATGGAAGAAACTGGCAGAGAAGGGGAATGTTTGATTCAAGATAATTAATGTCTCAACCAACTCAGGTTTCTGATGTGGTTTCTAGTCTGAAAGTGTAATTTGGAAAATGTCTGACATGAAAGTACTTCCAAAATTACACCTCTTCTAGACTAAACACCATCAAATTTATCAGAAGGGGATTTGACTTCCTAATGTAGGCACAACCTTAGATAAACTCATTGTGATCCTTTAATGCTATGCTCAACTCACTTTAGAGGACTCCAGTTCCATTATGATTATTAATTATTTATCAAAACCCAGCTATGTTCTTAACTCTGGATAGCCATAAATGAAAACCTGACACTTCCCCAGGGACCTTCCAAGCTAAATTCTGTTGGTTAATGCTCTGGTGTTATTGGACACTGGATTGATCTGCAGCCCCCCAAATTCTCTGAAATTTATATTATCATGAAAACTATGAGAAATGATTGTTTTATATTAACTGTAAGCCAAAAGTTAAAGTATTTGTCTAAGTACCAAATTTAGTTGAAGTAAAGCTTTTAGGTAAATTCAAAGAATTAGCAAAGGACACACTCAATTTACTAATGATGAGATTAATGATTAAATAAAAGCCACTTCCTTTAGCAATAGACAAACCCATTAGCAGGGGTGTCTTTGCTTTCAGTGTGATAGATTGGGACATGGGGGAAGTTTTAAGCTGCATTATCACAATTTTATAAAGTAAACCATTGAAAACTCAAATTTTGCTTGCTTTGGCCAAGTGGTCTCATCACCTGCAAGCCATAGAGCATGTTGCTCTGGGGCTTTGCTACTGAGAAGTTCAGTCTGGTTAACCAGCAGCTTCACCATCACCTGGTTGCTTTGCACCCCAGACTTATTGAGTCAGCATTTGTATTTTTAACAAGGTCTATAGGAGACCAGTATGTACTTCAAAGACTGAGAGACACTTTATCTAGACCATCAGAGAACTGTGGGACCAGAAAGAACTAGTAGGCACTTCTCCCTCCCTGGGTAGAAAACAAGGCCCAGAGGGGTTAAGATTCTTGTCAGTAACAAATAGGCAGGCTAGTTGCAATATAGAATTGGGAAAGGTTCTGTCCCACGTGTTGGTGACATCTGTTGTCTGCACAGCAGGTCATCCTCCATTCTTACCAACCTCAACATGGCCTCCTTTAGGGAAATACCATCTGCAGTTCCATCAAAGGAGACTTCCTACGTCCTCTACTCTGACCCCTCCACAGGAAATGGGACTAAAGATGGGCTTAAGCTTCTCAGTCCAGAGCATGTAGTCTTGAGTTGAGACACACAGAGATGCAAGGAATTTGAGAGCTGGATCGTTTCATGGGCAGCACTGCAGAGAAAAACCGTGAGCTCCCTCCTACTGCTGCTGAGGCCCAGGAGAATAACTGTTTCCTGCGAGGACAGAGCTGTTCTGTACTTTCTTCCATTGTATACCTTATAAATAACCACTGTGAATTCTTTCTTTATGAAACAATACATACCTTTTGAAGAATTTCCAGGCACATGCAGTGTGTCAGTTGAATCACCCTACAAACATTCTTCTGCATCTTGTCTGTTCACTTAGCCCATAATTCCTTGTTGAGAGTTTAGAGACTTGGGGTTTCAGAGAGTCAAACAAAACTTGTAGTAAATAGTACATAACACTGCTAGTGGGGTCTGTGAAGCACCTCATAATTAACTGCATTAAGGTTTATTTTGCACTGGAAGATATGAATATTCTTTCCACACCAAGTGAGATAAATCTGGACTCTACATATTCTCATGTCAGGTCAGTATTTGCTGCAATGTAAGTTTTAGAATTGGTCAGGTTTTGCTGTTAAGCTTTTTAAAAACACTAAAAAACCCTTCATTTTTAGAGTTTTTGGGATTTGGGGATAAAGATAAGATATGATGTGGGGCTGGAGCAGTGGCTCAGCAGTTACGGCGCTTGCCTGGCATGCACGAGGACACAGGTCTGAACCCCAACACCACGTACACAATGAAGTGTTGGAGCAACGAAAGCCACGTGAAAAACTAAATAAAATGGGTTTTCTCTTTCTCTTTCTCTAACTGCCCCTCTCTCTTTAAAAAAAATGAAGATATTGTGGAACATGTAATATAGCTTGGAGATATAATTTCACATCAATAGATATGGACCTCCTTCAATCTCTTTCATGGACACTCAAATATTCAATTAGATAGATGCAAAATTACTCATTTGGATTCTTCCATTGATGGGCTTTCAGGATTTTCCCGTTTCTGGTCTTACATATAATGCTGTAGTGATCATCTCTGTGTATTTTTTTAATGTACTAGTGCAAATATGAAACAATAAATGTATAAATAGAACCAATTTGAGGGAAAACGTTTCACTTTGCTCATTGCAACTGATTTCTCCCACTGTGGAAAGACATTTATGTAGAAAATCTAAATCTGAAGATGGAAAATATCCTGGTATTGTGGAAAGTTCTTAGCCTTGTATAGTTCAGACTATACTAGTTGTGATGGGCAACTTTAGTTTTTGATGAATCAGGTTCTTATGTTATAAAATAAAGAATTATATCACTCCAACCAGCCAATATGGGTTCCAAAGAACAAACCCTGATCTAAGTGTTCAGAAATGAAAGTAACCCCAAGCAGACAATAGTCCCTATCTCATGGCCTACATTTTCTCCCAGTTTTCCATTGGTGTATTGTACATTGGTGTATTGATGAGATTTACTGTTACATATTAGTACACGTGCACAATATAACAGTATAATTTGGGCAATATTGCTCCCCAGGAATACTGTTTCCTTTGCTGTGCAGAAGCTTTTTATTTGATGCTGTCATATGTATTGTCACATTATTTCCTGAGCTTTAGAGGCCCTATTGAAAAAGTTGTTGCCTGTGCCTAAAAGCAGGAGTGTTGACCTTGTTTTCTTCCAGGAGTTGCGTAGTTTCTGATCTAATTCTGAGGACTTTGATCTTGTGGTCTACATTTTAATGACCATCAGTAAACATGACAACTAAAATGTTTATTATGTTAGATACTGATAAGTGTTAAGCGGGGAAATCATGGCAGGTCAAGTTGATAGGGCATGTCAGAAGAAGGAATTAAAAGTTCAGACACTGAGGCCATGGAAAACTTCACTGGAAATATCTGCATGGAGCCTGAAGGAAGGAACATGATTAACCATGCAGATATTTGGAGATGAACAGTCCAGGTGGAACAAGCACCAAGTACAAAGATGTTAAGTTGGGGTAATGCTGGGAAAGTTCAAGGAAGTTTGAGGTCAGTGTGACTGAAGTGGGCTTAACAAGATGAGACAGGGAGGGGAAAGGTGAGCTCAGAGATAGCAAGTGCAGATGAAAGGGCTTTACATGTTTCGGTAAGGAATTTGGCTTGTACTCTGTGGAGAGGGAGAGCACTTGGGAAGATTGCAAACACAAGGGAATGTGATCCAGTTGATGTTTTGAAAGACTGTGCTAAGACTATACTGAAATGGGGCAAGGACAGAAGTAGGGAGATGAGCTAGGAGGCTATTGAATTAATCCAGACAAGAGTTAATGGTGTACAGTAAGAATGGGGAGAAGTGGATAAATTCCAGGTATAATCTGAAGATAAATCTAACCAGAGTTGCTAATGAATTCAATACAGAATCTGAGCAGGAAAAGGACTTAATGTTGACTCTGGGTTTGTTGTCTGAGCAACTGGAAGAATAGGGCTGCCATCAAGTGAGATGAGGAGCCTCCTAGATGAGCAGGTGTCAGGGAAATCTGGGGCTCAGTTGTAGATGTATAATAGTCCCCTTCTCACCCATGCAGGAGATGTTCCAAGATCCCCAGAGGATCCCTGAAACTGTGAATAGAGATGAACCCTATATTTACACTGGTTTATTCTATACATTTGCATCTATGATAAAGTTTAACTTATAAATTAAGCATGGTGGGAGATTAACAATAATAAGTAAGAATAAAATAGAGCAAATATACTATACTAAAAGTTATGTGAAGGTGGTTTCTCTCTCTCTCTCTCTCAAAATATCTTATTGCACTATACTCACCTTTCTTCCTGTGATGCTGAGATCAAATGCCTTTGTGATGAGATGAAGTAAGGTGAATGACTGGCTTTATCACACCCTGTGGCTGCAACTTGTGTAATTCACAGTCAACAGAACTAGCCCAAGTTTCTTTTCTTTCCTTCACAATTTCATGGATAGAAGATTCATACTTACTATAGATTTCAGCAACTTTAGCATATGATGCTTTTTCTTTCCTTATTGAGAACTTTCACCATTTCACATGAAGGAAGCACCTTGCAACTTCTCTTTGGCATTTTTGAATTGCCAACATCAGTACTTTTGCATGTTGGAGCCATTATCAATTAAAATAAAGATCATTTGAACACAAGCACGGTGGACCGGCAAGAGCTGATGTGAGGACAGAGGTGACTGGTTACTAATGGGTGGGCAGCCTATAGCTTATGCTATATTGGACAAAGGGACTGTTCACATCCAAGAAGGATGGAACAGGAAGGCAAGTTATTTCCTTACGTTTCTCAGATGAGTTTGCAAGTTAAAACTTATGGATCTTTTATTTCCGAAATTTTCAACTTAATATTTTCCATTACTAGTTTAATATTCTCAGTCCTGTTGCTAAATTAAACTATAAAAAAGCAAAACCACAGACAAGTGGGGAGGGTAGGTCTAAGGGACTGCTATACTGAGTCTACAATACAGTAGACTGGTTGAAGAGTGGCGAGTTCAGCATTCAAGGAAAATGTGTGGGTTGGGTATGTAAAAGTGGTTGTCGTCAATAGATAGATGGAATTTAAAGCCTGGAGACGTTTGGATTCACTCAGGAAGTGAGTGCAGCTGGAATGGGAGGTCTAAGGAATGGATTTGGAGAGGGCTCTGACAGAGGTCAGAGGAAGCAGCAAGATTCAGAAGGAATGGACACAGAAGGAGGAGAAAAATCAGGAGAGTGTGGTATCCCAGAAGCCGAGCGAAGACAAGGTTTCCAGGCGGAAAGTGGTCTACTATACCACAGGACAAGTTAGGAGAGGAGCTCGACATCAGAGGGTCATTACTACTACCAGCAATTTCAGTGGAATGGTGAGGATGAAAGAGTCACTGCAGTGGGTTCAAGAGAGATGAGAGGACAGAAATGGAAGATGATGAGTTTTTCCAACTCTATGAGAGCTGTGGTGGGTACATGATGAAAGAAGAGGAAAACAGTAGTCTAGAGGGAGCCTATGAAATCAAGAGATGTTTTGTTTTGCTTTTTTAAATAGGAGAAGTAACGACATGTTTATATGCTAATAGGAATGATTCAGTAGAGAGGGAAAAAATAAATGCCTCAAGAAAGAAAGGGAAGAACTGTTGCAGCACTTCATTAAGCAGCCAGAGCGGGCAGGACCCAGGACACAGGTGGGGGCCTAGCCTCATCTAAGCTCACCCATAGTACTAGCACAGGAGCTAGTAGGCGGGAAATGTGGGGGTAGCTTGTGCAAGTTCTGCTTTTATCCTATGAAAATGAGAAATTAGGACATTAGTGAGAGTGATGCAGGGTCCCTGGGGGAGGGGCGGGGGAGAAGGAGTGAGTGTCTATTGTTATGGGCCCTGTTCTTCTACTTGGGAATTATAATTATGTGCAGAGTAGAATGTCTAGTTCATTTTTTTTTTAAAGAGAGAGGGACAGTGAGAGAGACAGAGAAAGAGAGAAACAACTTTATTTAGTTTTTCACATGGCCTTAGTTGCTCCAACACTTAGCTGTGTACGTGGTGCTGGTGCTTGAACCGGGGTCCTCGTGCTTCCCAGGCAAGCGCCAAAACCGCTGAGCCACTGCTCCAGCCCTGTCTGGTTCATTTTTGTGGGGAATTTTGGGCAAACTTGGGATGAATGGAGAGACAGAGCAACCCCAAAGAGTAAGAAAGACCAGCAGAACAGTTGTGATCCTAAAAGAAGATGTTAAATATCAGGATGAGTCATTGGATGTAGAAGATTTCCTGAGGTTAATTATAAAGAATAAAAAAAGTTATGAACAACATTATTGCATCTCAATAGTACTTTTATCAGGAAGGATTCTGCTCTTAAAATTCCAAATATATTTCAGAGACCAAGCAATGTTAGACATTCGTAGTTTTGCCTTTTAAATAGTCTCAAATAAATGGTTATCCAGATGTATTGTCTTTGTCACCAAAATCAAAGAAATGCATAATCTAGGGGAACCATAGAAGGATCTGGAAGGGGGAAATCAACAATGTAGCTTACTCTTTAATCCCCAAGAAACCAAATAATACTCATGCAATCATTTAATCATTTAATTCTGTCTTCCTTTGCCTCTCTGTCTTCATTTCTGCCCTACTTGTTTCTTTCTCTTCCCTCCATCCTGTTGCAAGATATGGGCCACCATACACCACATTTTCAGTGGGGGAACCTATTTGTTTTGCTGGAAATCTTCTTCCGTTTTTTCTCTTCTTATCAAAATTAGACTTAATTTTCAAAGTTCAGGTCAAATCTGCTTTCTTGTTCAAGTTTCATTTGTCCAATCCATTCTTCAATTCTCTTTGCCTCTTTTCTTTGACTTTTCTCTGTAACTGGAGAGATAAATGACCCAGATCTACTCTGTGAACTAATTAGATTGTTTCAGGGTGTGCAGCATTTGGAAGAGTTTGTGTGTGGAGAGCTCCCTGTGAACTTTTGGTAGACAATTTAGAAGGGAAAAAGAAGTTTTCAATATGGCAGAGTTAGACTGAAAACCAGGAAAGTTGTATTTTAGTCCTGACTCTACAACTAGATGTATGGTTTTGATCAAGTTATGTGACTTTTCTGATCTTCAGAAAGCCCAAATTTAAAATTAATGGGTTTGACTAGATGTTCCAATAGCAAACATAATGTCTCAAATGCAGACATTCAGCCGCGGGTTGAAAGTAGAGTGTTGGTTTTATAGAGATTTTTGACTTTGTAGGAACTACAGGATTAGAGGTTGGCTCTGGACTTCATATGCGCCAGAATAATATTATCAGAACCATTTGTTTAAGCTACCACCCTTTGACCCTGCACCAAACCAAGGAGGTCCTGTACTAACTCCTAATCACAACTTTTGTTCTGTACTCCTCAGCTTGACCTTCTCCTTCTTCATGTTTATCTCGATCTATATTCTTTCAGCTTTAAATTTAATGTTTTTTAAAATTTTATTGAAGAGTTGTATGGTTGTACAATCATAAATGCATATGTAGTAACAATATGAAATGCCCCTTATCCTGATCCAGAATCACCCTTATCCCAGTCTCTTGACTCTTATGTATTTTCCCCCATAACAGATATAAATGTGTGTGTGTGTGTGTATAATTGTTAATTTTCAAGAATTAAATGATTAAATGATTGCATAAGTATTATTTGGCTTCTTGGGGAGTAAAGAGTAAGCTACATTGTTGATCCCCCCCCATATCCCTCTCTATTATCCCTCCCGACCTACATATCTATAGTTCCCCTAGACTATGCATTACTTTGACTTTGGTGAATATAGTACATGAGCTTGATCTTTTACACAAGCCTGGGGTTTGCACTAGCCTCCACAAATGTGGGAAATTATTTGGCCCGTGAATCTCTGGGTTTGACTAATTTTGCTTAGCATAATTTCTTCCATTGTCATCCATTTACCTTCAATGGCCGTAATATCATTGTTTCTAATAGCTGAATAGAACTCCACTGTGTATATGTATATGTATATGTATATGTATGTACGTATATGTATGTATGTGTGTGTGTGTGTGTGTGTGTGTGTGTATGTCACAGCTTTTGGATCCATTCATCCAGTGACGGCATCTGGGTTGATACCACAATTTAGCTATTGTAAATTGAGCTGCTATATACATTGATTTTGCTGTGTCAATGCAATGTGCTGATTCTAGCTTGTTTAGGAAAATACCCAGAAGAGGGATAGTTGGGTCATATGGTGGATCCATCCCTAATTTTTGGAGGAGATTCCACACTGCTTTCCAGAGCAGCTGTACCAGTCTGTGGTTCCACCAACAGTGTGATAGTATTCCTATCTCTCCACAACCCCTCAAGCATCTGTTATTGTTTATATTCTTCATCTTTCCCAATGACTGGAGTGAGATCCATCAGAAAACTGTTTGATCTTATTAAATAGATTTAACAGAATGACAGGCTACAAGATCAGCACCCATAGATCAACAGCTTTCCTATATGCTAACAATAATACGGCAGATGAAGAAATCAGGAAATCAGTTCCATTCACAATATCCTCAAAGAAAACAAAAAGGTTGGGAATTAATCTAACCAGGTAGGTAAAAGATGTCTGCAGTGAAAATTATCAAACGTTGAAGAAAGAAATTGAAGAAGCTGTGAAAAGATGGGAAGATGTTCCATGTTCTTGGATAGGCAGAATTAACATAATTAAAATGGCCACTGTGCCAAAATCGCTATACAGATTCAATGCAATCCTCATCAAGATACCAATGTCATTCTTTACATACATTGAAAAAGCAATTATAAAATTCATTTGAAGAATAAGAAACCCAGAATAGTGAAAACATTACTATTCAAGAAAGACTACACAGGTTGTTTTACCTATAGAAATTGTATTATGGAGCTGTAGTAACAACACAACTTGGTATTGGTATCAAAATAGGCATGAATACCAATGGAATAGAATATAATACTATGAGACAAACCTACAAATCTTTAAACATCAGATCTTTGACAAAGGGGGTCAAAATATAAAATGGAGGAGAGACAGCCTATTCAACAAATGGTGCTGGATAAACTGGACAGCCACTTGAAGCAAGTTGAAATTAGGATCCTTATCTCTCACCTTGCACAAAAATCAAATCAAAATGAATCCAAAAACCAGTATTTAAACCAGCTACCATACAATTGCTAGAAGAAAAAATAGGAGCAATACTCCAGCATATAGCAATAGGCAATGACTTTCTCAACAAGAATCCCAAAGTGAAAGAATTAAAATCAAGATTCAGTGAGTGGGAAGCCATTAAACTAAAAAGCTTTTGCTCAGCCAAGGAACTGGTCAAAACTGTCAAGAGAGAACCTATAGAATGGGAGATAATCATGGTCTGTGATTCCTTTGACAGGGGACTAATATCCAAACTTTACAAAAACTTAATGTTCTTGCTCCCTTTCCTGACTCTAACTTGCTTTTCAGACTTAATACTCACTATTATATTCCTGACTATGAGTTTGTGTTCCCTTGAAAATAACCTGGATAGTCTATGTGGCTTGGATCTAATTCTACCTGGGTGACACACGTCTCCTTGCTCTACTGGACTTGAATATTATGAAGCCCACCCTTTTCTGGAACTCAGACCCAAGGCAGTCACCTAAGATTTTCTCTGTTGAAGTAATGATGGGAATTGATGTTCTTTTGTTAACTAGATAGTAGTTCCTTGCCTAACAGGATCAATGCTTTTTCTTTTTTGCAGATTTCCCCTACAGCTTTATATAATATTGAGCTCTCATTAGATAACCACAAACTACTTATTATTGTATACATTCCCACTTGCTGCTGTTTCATTATCTTCCATAGTCTTCATGTTTTAAGAGACTCAGGAAACCTTCCATGTCCCAGTGGATCATCCTGATGTTTGATGTCTTCTTCTTGAATCAGGACTTTGCCCTGGAACTGTCTTCCTCCCTAGAGCTGTTCTGTCCCTCTGTTCTTCTAGAGGACAATCTGAAACTCCCCATACACATAAACCAGATATCTTCCTCTCTTCCTTATAAAATGTATGTTTTATCAAAACTTTTTACCTTTTGTTGGAGGATCTCACAAAAAACAAAAGGGAAAGAGCAGACACAGCTAAATTAATGAAAATGAAGAGCTATCTTGTTTTTTCCCAATTTATTTTCTCCCTTCTACTTTTTTTTTTCAAAGAGAGAAGGACAGTGAGAGAGAGAGAGAGAGAATCAATTTTATTGAGTTTTTCATGTGGCCTCCATTGCTACAACACTTAGTTGTGTACGTGGTGCTGGGGTTTGAACCCATGTACTTGTGCATGCCAGGCAAGCGCAGCAACTGCAGAGCCACAGCTCCAGCCCCTCTCTCTTCTACTTGTATCTCATCTTCTTGCTTTAAATGTAGTAATAGAAGTTGTACTGTATGATTCCCACATATATTTGCTTCACTTCAATTTAAAATATTCATTATAGCATTATGAATGTGATATCAAATCCCATCATCATGTAAAATTTTAATGTACTAATAAAAATGTGAAAAAATAAAGTATCTATTATGGATAATCTGCCTTTTCTATCAGGGTACTGTATTTTATTATTTAATTGATTAGAGTGTTGTACTTTATCATTTTATTGATTTCTCATTAATTAATTTCCTAAAACTAATTTTATTCATTTACTTCCTATTATGCAATCTCATAATGGACAAGGAGCACCAGTGCCTGATTGACTAAGGCAGGGATCTCTATTGTCATCACAGAAAGTCATTAAAATGAGTTCAGGTGAGAAACAATAACAGAAAGGAATTATTCAATGTCTGAAGGTATTCCTAGTTATTATAGAATAACAATTACAGAGATAAGGTATTAACAGGAATTAGAAAATTCAAATCCAACATTACTTGATCTATCTTTCCTAGAATGCTTGATCTCATGGCTTTCCTTCTTTTGGTACATCAACTTAATTTATCTTTGATCTTATTGTAGATTATTTTCCTATGCTTTTGCCCCAGTGTGCTTGTCTGTGTTTGTCAGCTGTTAATGACTAGAACAAACACCAGAGACAATTAATTTAAAAAGATGAAAGGTTTATTTTGGCTCCCAGTTTTCGGGGTTTCAGTATATGGTCAGTTGGCTGCATTGTTTGGGCTTGTGGTGAGGCAGCACTTCATATGGGAGTGCATGGCAGAGAAAGTTGATCATGTCATGGTGGCCAAGAAGCAAAAGAAAGGAGGAAGAAGAGGAGCAAGGGTCCCAATATCCCATTAGAGAGCACACTCCAAATGATCTAGGAATTCCCCTTAGGACCCAACTCTTAAAGGTTTCCTCCCTCTTCCAATTGTGCCAAACTGAGGACCAAGCTTTTAACACATTGACTTTGGGGGGACATTCTAGATTTGAACAATAGCTTAAACCTCTGCTTTTCTGAATGTCTTAGCTCAAGGGCTCATCAAAAATCAAGGGTAGTCTGGTTTCTGTGTTCTGATGCTAAATTCCAAACAGAGATTCCTTATTTTTTTTAAGAGATGGAGGGAGGGAGAGAGAGAGACAGAGAGAGAGAAAATCAACTTCATTTAGTTTTTCATCTGGTATTCGTTGCTCTGACACTTAGTTGTGTATGTGGAGCTGGGGTTTGAACCTGGTCATTGTGTATACCAGGCAAGTGCATTACTGCTGAGGCGCCATTCCAGCCCCTCCAAGAAGAGATTCTAATTGGCCATTTTTGGTCAGACACTAACTCCTTCACCAGTCAGCAGTGGCAAATGAGGGACAGAGTCATGTCCTACAAACACAGCTGCAAATATGATCTTGGGTCCTGGGAGAGACACTTACTCCAGAAGTTTCATAAATGTTGGCACAGAGTAGTTCCTCTACATATACTGGTTAATTTTATATATCAGCCTCATAAGTAAGGTTTATACAAATAGATCTTTCCAATTTCCTTGATTTCTTTGGCTTAGAATTTAGCAGATGTCTGAATATAAAAGCAAACAAAGTAATTAAAGTGCTGTTTGCAGATTTAGCTTGAAGGGCAATCACTTTTTAACTTAATAATTGCCTTAGATCTTGATTTAGCTGCCTTTTTCCTGGTGAAAATTTGTTTGATCTTGTCTTACTAATAGAAAAGGCACAGCATGTGAATTTTATGCATTCCTGAAAAGTTCAAACATATTACCTTTTGTTGATAGGTACTAATTTGTATGAGAAAAGCAAAGTAAAATGGGTTCAAACAAATGATTTAAGTTCAGAAGTTAATTAGCAGATTTTCTAATTGGATTTCTTTCTCTAATTCATTCATTCATTCATTCTTTCTTTCTTTCTCTTTCTTTTTCTTCCTCCTTTTACCTAAGAAAAGATTCTGTAAGACATCTAAGGACATAATCACTGACCTGGGGAAGAAGGTTCTGATTTGAGGAACTAATTGTATAAGATGTTAACACAGCACCATGCAGTAGAAACGCAACGGGAGTCATACAAGCAAGTTCGAGATTTCTAATAAAATAAATCAATTTTAACAGTTTCATTTAAACTCATATATCCAAACCCTGCCTGGCATGTGAGGATGTGAATTTGAACTCCAGCACAATGTACACAACGAAGTTTCAGAGCAACAAAAGCCACATGAAAAACTAAATAAAATTGATTCTCTTTCTCTGTCGCTGTCCTTCCTTTCTTAAAAAAAAAAAAACTTCATATACCCAAAACAGTATATGTTCAATACCAAGTCTTTAAAATCCCAGTGTCTTTTACACTTGAAGTCTAACTCAATTCAAATGCTAATTTTTTCACTGATTGAAGAGATGTGAAGACCTACTGAAAAATGTTTGTGTTGAATGAAAAAGTATTTTATGTTGTTTCGGTTTTTAAATTTAATTGATCAAACTGAAATAAAATAAAGCATTCATCTTGTTGGTCTGCACAAGTTCCATCACAAGTCCTCGTAGCCACGTTAATTTCCTATTAATTAATCTTACAATGGACAGTGGCTTGTGGCCATTGTATTGGGCAGCACAGTTGGAGAGAGCGGGATTCATAAGATTTGAGAACAAAGTTTATCTTCTGCCAATAGAGTTTAACCTAATTGGGAATTTTTTGCGCTCTGTCACTGCTCAAGTATTGATCAGAATTCTGCCTTTGTCTCACCCTCACCAGCCTCAGACTCCCACATGCAGCCATCCCAGACCAATTATGGTAGTGTGGCTCTACCTGCAACTGTAACATGAGTCAGAAGTATACCTCTATTTTCCCGAAGCCATTATATATTTTTCTTCTCCTTCTCCTTCTCCTTCTTTATACTTGGGATTGAAATCAAGGGGAACTCTACTACTGAGCTACCTACTCATCCCTTGATAGTTTATGTTTTGAGACAGGTACTAAGTTGCTAATGGACTTACTAAGTTGCGGGGTTTGGCCTTGAACTTTCAATTCTCTTGCCTCAGCCTCCAGAGTTGTTGGGATTACAGGCATTCCTGGCTTGCTCACTTTCATCTTCCTTCTTGCCTGCCTGCCTGCCTTCCTTCCTTCCTTCCTTCCTTCCTTCCTTCCTTCTTTCCTTCCTTCCTTCCTATGGTACTGGGGATTGAATCCAGTGGATCTACCTCCAAGCCACATCTCTGGCACCTTTTAAGAATTTTAAAATTTTGAAACAGTTTCACTAAGATGCCAAGGCTGACCTCAAACTTATGATCCTTCTGCTTCAGCCTCCAAAGTAACTGGCATTACAGGTGTGTGCTATTGCACCTAATCATTTTTTTTTTAAATTTCTGCTATGGAAGTGTATCCTTGCTCTTATAAGCAGAGTTCATGGAATTAGTTCCAATCCCACTTTGGGAACCACTGTAAATGGTTCAGGAGCTGGTATGAGACCTGTTATGGTTTAAATATAAAGTTTATATGTGAGACAATGCAAGCAAGTTCAGAGTTGAAACAACTGAGTTATAAGATCCTTAACCTAATAAGTGCATTAATCCACTTGAATGGATTAACTGGGTGGTAACTGTAGTCACATAGGATGTGGTTGGAGGGGTATGTCTTTGGGGTACATATTCTGTCACTTGTGAGCAGAGCTCTGTCTCTTCTTTTCCTGATTATCATGTTCTGAACGGTGTTCCTCTGTCACACTCTTTTGCCCTAATGATCTGCCTCATCTCTGGCCCAGAGCAATGGAGATGGTTGTCTATCAACTGAGACCTCTGAAGCAGTGAGCCCCGAATAAACTTTTCCTCTTCTACATCGTTTTCGACAGGTATTTTGGTCATAGCAGTGAAAAACCCGACTACAACAAGATCCAACCCATTTCAAAGTTATTCTTTGGATGTTTTGGATGTTTGTGCCAATGCTGGCTGAATTCCTTCTTTGTGTAGTAGCTGTTGACTTGTAGGATATATATCCATAACTACCATTTTTACCACTAGCAAAAGGTCTGCTTGAGAATTAAGTCAATTAAGTCTTCTACAGGAACACTATCAAGAAATGGCACGTGAAAGCCCACATATTCAGCTATGCTTAAAACAGAATTAGTTATTGCATTTGAAAATCAAATAAAGTAAGTTACCATTTTTGCTTAGCTTAAACCAGAATAATGTAACATGTCATAAATCCTGACATATAACAATATTTTCTTTTTATCCTAACACTGCCCCTTGCTATTAGACCCAGCCTCTTATTCAAACTAAAAGATGTCCAGGCCCATGCTTGCTTCTGAGGGCAAATTATGGCCAATTCCATTTATTTTGCTTAGGAGTCTCAGGAGAGCCAATTCCTCTTTGGTATAAAATAAATGCAGGTCATTCTGTCATGGGGGCCCTGTGTATTTTAGAGGAGGGTCAGTATCTATCTATCTCACTGACCTGGGGAACTCAGCTTCTTTTCATCCTTCAACTTTTCCTTCCTTCCTGTGAAGGTAGGAGGGATACGGAGGTGTCAAGGGTGTTTCTTGGACCAAAGGAGACAGCTGCTTCCCAGATAAGCAAGGGCCTTTTCAGATTGGAAAACATGGAATAAAAGACCTTACACGATTGCGGCCAGAGCTGGGAAAGCAAAGGTCCAGAAGGAGGAGTTGAAGATCAAAAGAAGAGGCACTGATCAGTCTTCCTGAAGAATTTCCCTGGAGTGGGAAACAAAGGGAAGTTTATGAGGAAGTCTGTGGGAAATTGTTCTATATAACCACCATGACTGTGGATCTGTAGCCAGGCTTCTGGGGTAGGCCCTGGGCTTCTGTTAAGCAGCAGGACTTGTGGTCAGGAGGAAGGCTTGGACAAGAAGCAGAGGACAGGGGCTAACTTGCTGGGCATCTTTGTCTCTCTGTTAATTCTATCTCACTGCAAAGACCTTTGAAGAACAATAGCCACAACTTCACTTCTGCCCTCTAAATCACACATCCTTTCAATCCATGCTAACCTAAAACCAGTCAAGGCAAAAATTCTGGAAAATTTTGACTTTAGAATATCCCAGCACAGGGCCTATATGCAGGTGGAGTTACCAAGGTAAACCACAAGTGATCTGGTAAAATGCAGCCCCTGGCCACAGGTACCACTGGCCTATCTCGCCAGTTGGGGAGCAGTGCAGGTTGCCAGGCCAGGTTCCTGCTTTCTTCTGTTGCTTCTGACTTTGGTTCATTATGTGGATCTTCCATTTAGACTGTCCCCACCACAGAGGGGGTCCTGACCCTGCCTGAGACCCTGTTTCTTCCAAGCCTTTGGGCTGTCGAGGCTTGACATCCGGCTGCCTCCTCCTCTTCCCATCAAAGTGTTCAGCCATGGTATTTGCCCAAGTCCCAACTTAATCCTCTTGCTCCTGTTTTGTCTGGACCTAGAAAGGCCCAAGACTCTTGTCAAGCCAGGCTCCTGGCTATGTGTCTGTCCCTGCAGCTGCTGTTCCTGGATCCTTTGCCTTGGTTTCTGGGGTGGCCAGGCCTCCTTTGTGCTTGCCAAATGAACCAACTTCTCTGACTTTCTGACTTGAAACCCTGGTGTTAGTAATTTTTCTGTAGTTAGCAGAAGTCTTGCTTGACTCTCTCTCTCTCTCTCTCTCTCTCTCTCTCTCTATCTCTGTGTTTGAATATGAACTAAATAGATTTATTTAATGAACAAGTGGAGCTAAGGAAAGCATGTGGATTTGGTGCCTACAGAGCTACTTTTATACATGTGTTGTGCGAGTTAGGTAAACCCAAAGAAACAAAAAACAAGCAAACAAATGGAACAATACTGGGTCTGGCCCTCGACCCAGTCTTGAAGTTAGAATATGGATGAGAATTCAGAGGTGGGATCACACAGGCTGGGCTAGGAAGGTTAAGAGTGACATCCGGTATGACTCTGAAGAGAAGCTTGCACCTTCCCCACACACATTTTATTCAAACTAGACTTGGACTAGATTTGTACCACGAATTAGCATTGTGATGTAATCTTTCTGAGCCTAAATTTCTTCATCTATAAAATGGGACAGAACATTCCTTTTCCAGTAGGGTTGTAGTAAACATTTTAGAGCCAAAGCCTAGCTAGGCAACTACCAAAGCTATTTTTTTTTTTTCACTAAACTTAAGCAGATTTCCAATGCACTATAGCAAGAGGAAGCTGGCAACCATGAGTTCTGGCGGGACTCTTGACTGTAGTAGCTGGTTTTTGTTGAATGTTCAGGGATTAGAGTGAAAGAAATCACTATAGTGGAAGAAATCCAGAAAGGATTCAATGACTCACTTTAACATGAACACACAAGGCCTCACCTGAGTTCATCAAAGTCTGAGGACTGAAGGTGGTGGAATCTGGGACCTGGGTCCTCTCATGGACAAACTTCAGCCACAATCAATGGTGTTTCTTTCCACACTCAGGATGGCTGAGCAGATTAGTCCTTGATGACTGCATGGCAATGCAGTACCAGGTTCCCTCAGGAGGCCTTGCCAGGCCCTTGTTTAAGTCACTGTTTTCTGAATGTCTATTTTTTTTTTTTTTTAAAGAGAGAGAGGGACAGTGAGACAGAGAGAATCAGAGAGAGAGAGAGAGAGAATCAGTTTTATTTAGTTTTACATTGGGATTTCATTGCTCTGACACTTACTTGGTTGTGTATGTGGGTCTAGGATTTGAACCAGGGTCCTTGCGCATGCCAGGCAAGTGCCATAACCGTGGAGCCACCACTCCAGCCCCCTGAATGCCTATTCCTAGCAGCTGAACACAAATGCCACTTATAACACACATTCAGCTGGGATACTATTCTTAATTCTGTGAGAATATTCTGAAGCAGAACTCTCCCACATGGGAGAAACAACTTTGCAATTGAAGCAATTTTGGGGTCTTGGAGGTCTGGAGGGAATCAGACCTATGTGGAACTTTGAACATCCCTGCACTATGTGCCAACTCACCCAGGGTCAAGTTGAGTTGCCACCAACTTCACAATCAAAGAGCCCGCACCACAGGTGAAGACCACACTCGTAATTTTGCAGTCAGAAACTCGGCTAGCTATTTGGGAATTGTCTAACACAGAAGCACTTGCCTGCAGGCATTTGATGATTTCTACAAGGGGTTGCTAGCAATGCAGCTTTCATTAATTCCTTTATATTGCTTGGTCTCATTATCTTTGAATCTTGAACTAGCATCAACCTTTGAAATTTATATTCCTATGAACTTGGTGCTTTCACATGTTTCTTTTTTTCCCCTTTTTTGTGGAGCAATCTTAGGAAGTAGTTCATAATTTCGTTAATAACTAATTGTGTGTGTGTGTGTGAGTGTGTGTGTGTGATCCCTTACAATATACCAGGGACACTTCTAAGCATTTCGCTAACACATGTACTGCATAACACTCCTGTGGGATAGTTCTTATTAATATTATCAACATCCACATTTTTCAGGTGAGGAAATCCACATATAGAGTCTGGTGGCTCCAGAGGTCACACCATTAGGCTATGCGACTGGAACGTTTTAAAAGAGGAAGCTAAGACTCAGCTGGTAAGGGTCTTCCAGGGACCCACTTCTGTTAATGAGTTCTACCACTATCCTAACTCTAAGATTTATACCCTTTCTTATTATTCCACACTTCTTCGTTCAGTTACAAGGGATGAACTTGAGCAAGTCATTTGATTTTTAAGCCTCATTTCCCACCTACAAAATGAGGGTACTGATGCTTTCTTCAGCTTTGGCGCTTTGTTGTGTTATGGAAATACGTACTGTAAAGGGCAAAGAAGTTTTCATGTAGGTTTTTAAAAATTCACTCCATTAAAATTCCTTTAAAATTTACATATTCATGATCTATGTCTATTTTAAAATAACATTCTTTTCTTTCCATATCAAAATTTCAGGATGTGTTAATGTTGTAATATTCTGTTTTCTCATTCTAAAGCAGGGCCTGCTGATAAGACTTGATTGGGTTTCTCTGTTGATGCTTCTGTTGACAGAATCAATGGAAATTATTTTTTTCCCTTTGAATAAAATTGTGATATACTTGTCAGACTTCAAAGATAAGATGGAAGACAGTGTAAATATGCCCTAGATGATAGTACTCTAGAGAATAAAAGGTCTAGACAGTAAAAGGTAAAAGCCAGAGTATTTTGAACTCAAAGTGGATATGGATATTTTACTAATGTAGGTAGTAGCTGGAAATGAATCAATAGAACAAGAATGTTAATGGGTTTTGGAGTGTGGTATCCACTTCAATGCACATTTAGGGTTTTATGCAATATCTTTCACATTCATAGATCCATTTCTATCTATGCCTGCTATCATCTCAACTTTCCAACCCTTCCTTGTGCTGTGACATTGGTGTCTTGATCCTCACCATTTTAATCATATCACACAGTTTAATTGATTTGTTTCCTTAAAGATGAAATTCACACTAGTGTGACATCAGTGTGCACCATTTTTGCTAGCATTATACCAGATAATATAAATTGATTTGCTAGTTCACTCCTTTAATACAGGTTTATTGACATCTTTCTGGTACAGAACCTGTGATAAAATTTTGAGTGTACAGGTGGAGAGCATGATCCTGACCCTCACAGCACAGTTCACCTATTAGAGGGGGAGACACACAAGCACAACATCATTCCCACTGCGGTCAGTGTGGTGAAGGCACAAAAGAAATGACCTGAGGACACCGTGAAATTTCAGAAGTAGCACGGAAAGTTTTCCAGCTTACCTCCTGATACATCTTTTATTCACAACAGAGCTAGGCTGATCTATTTGTAATTATGTTAAATATCATGGACATTTCCGCCTCTGATTTAAATCATGTTTTGTTTTCATGCTTAACCATCACATTTTCTGTTCATTCAACCAAATGGATTAAAAACATACCACATGACAGAAAATTGTCCGCAGCTGATGAGGTGCACAGCCTCACCCCTGCATAGCCTCAGTGTTGCCTTTCCCTACCCATTCTGCTCCCTCTCATGCCCTGCTTGGACCACTCGCCATAAGGTGCTTCTTCATGAGCCCCAGTGGACTCTTTGTCTGCCACAAAATCAAAGTGAGCAGTTATTGGAGTATTAAACAGAATTTTCTGGTTTAATAATTTAGCCACAATAATGCGAATATCATGGGAACATAAACATTTTAGATTACTTTTAAGCTTCTCCTCTTATTCCTTCAGTCAACTGATAGTAATGTCCATAAGACTGTCTTCTCGTATGCTAAATGAGCAGAATGAACAGGTCACTTAGGTTGTCTCCTAGGTATGCAATTATTCAGACTGTGAAAGTATGAAATTTTGGTGTGGATTTAATAACCTAGGTTAAATTTCTTCCCCATTCATTCCAAGTGCTCAGAAACAGCTTGGGAAGGAGAAGGAAATCAAGGTATAGAGTGACAAAAGCAAATGACGAAGACAAGAAAAAGAGAAGCAACAAGAGCCACCGCAGGAAGGGGGCTGGAAATTTTCTGAAATAAGGCAAAGATCTTTCTTTGCAGAGAAAATCCCCTTTCCAGGGCTTCTTTCCTCCTACTTCTCAGTCAAATCTTATGAAATGTCTATGTTTGTTATTAACCTTTTTTTTTTTTTAAAAGAAAGAGAGACAGTGAGAGAGACAGAGAAAGAGAGAAATAACTTTATTTAGTTTTTCACATGGCCTTAGCCGCTCCAACACTTAGTTGTGTATGTGGTGCTGGGGTTTGAACCCGGGTCCTCATGCTCACCAGGCAAGCGCCAAAACCGCTGAGCCACTGCTCCAGCCCCTGTTATTAACCTTTTGTGTAAAATTCACACATTGAAAATCAATGATTAGATTGTGGAGTACAAATTGTATTGAACGACCTAATTCTCCCAATGTGTTTCTCATAGACTTGAGTAAGAACACTTTAAAAAACCTCAGATTATACCTTCATAAATATATTTTAATAAAGTTAAATGTTAAAATTTCCCAAAACAACACTCCAGTGTTGTTCCCTCATGTGTTTCTGATATTTTACGTTTTTGGTACCAGGGATTAATTAAAGTATAATGAACAAACTGCACTTTCTCCTAGATGTATTGTTTTAGAGTTTACTGGATAATTCACTTTATTTCATCAGTTACTTATTGGGAAATTACTGTGAGCTAGACAAGGTGTTTGTCTCTACTCTCAAGGTGTTTAAAATTATTGGGATAACTTGTGTCAGAAAATCAAACATACTACAGTGTAATATTTTACATGATATATGAGTTAGCTTTCTGTTGCTGTTGCAAAATACCTGATAAAAATAACTTAAAGGAGGAAAGATTTACAGTTTCAGAGATTTCAGTCATGATCACTTGGCCCCTTTCCCGTGGGTCTTGTGGAAGTCATGGTGGAAGGGTATGGTGGAAGCAGAGCTGCTCACCTCGTGGTGGGGAAGGAGAAAGAGAAGTGTGTTAAGGACAATATAAACTCTTCAAAGACACACCCCCAATTTCCCCCTCTTTCAACAAGGCCCCACCTCCTAAAGTTTGCAACACCTCCCAATAGTGCTACTGGCTGAGAATCTAGCCCTTAACAAGAGTCCAAATCCAAACTGTAACAACATATGTAGCTACACTTATTTTACATTTATTCCTGCTTATATCTTTCTATATGTATATGCCTACCTAGACCTGCACTCATACATATATAATATTCTATTCTGCATATGCATATAAATATATTTAAGTGTGGAAAATATTTTCTCCTATATACCTACACTAAAAATTTGCATACTTATAAAAGATTATATCTTTGAGAAAAACTCCCAAAATAATAAATGATATTAATCCCTGATTCTACATATTTTGGGCCATGGCTCCATTTGAAAATTGAAAGAAAGCTCTGGAGACATTCCTAAAAAATACCTAATGGGGGCTGGAGTGGTGGCTCAGTGGTTACATGCCTGCCTGGTATGCATGAGGATGTGAGTTCAAACCCCAGCACCACGTACACAACTAAGTGTTGGAACAATGAAAGCTACATGAAAAACTAAATAAAATTGATTCTTTCTCTCTCTTTCTCTCACTGACCCTCTCTCTTTAAAAAAAAAAAAACCTAATGATGTGAAATTTTAGAAAGTTGGGGGACTTCAAAGAGTTTGACTGGTAGGTTAGAAATCTCAGACATAAGCAAAAGCAGACTTTCCTATAGAAAAATTTGAAGTTGCAAAACATTGTCTTGCCTAACAATTTCATTTCAAAAACTGAAATGCTTATAAATGCAACTCTTTACTCTGCACAGTTTAAAGCTCTTTGTAGTGAATGCAAATGAATGGAAATAGCCCAATGAATTAATCATTCACAGTTGTATTTGTATAGCATATCATAATCTTTCAAAATCATCAGTACATGTATATCTCATTCTACCCTGTAGCAAATTAGGTGAGCATCTGCAGATAGACTCTTACCGTATGGTTGAAAAGGATTTTCTTCAAGGGAGAGATCACTTGATGGCATTTTGAGAAGCTGATTGAGTGCTGGCTGTTTTATTGGCCCCTTTTCCATAAATTTCCCTGTGTCAGTTCTAAGAAAATCAAATAGTCTTGTGTTTTCGCTAGCAGTGCAAGCTTTCTTGAACTGTCATTTCAGTACCTGCAGCTTCATCTTGTTCTCTGATATTATGCAAAACATATCAGTCTTTTAAATTGCCTGATCCAAAGCTTATTTGTCATGCATTTTCCACCCTTTGATCCTTCTCTGCTTTGTTATCAGAGAAAAAGCTGTAGTTGAACCATAGGCAAATTCAAAGGTGTCCAGCCTTGCTTTTGGCCTGCGATCCATAAAATCAAGTCCATCACAGGTCTGGTATGTTTTCCGCTAACTTGTCATCCTGCATCATGAAAGAGCCCCTCTCCCCTTTATTTGCAGAGTCATATGAAAGGTTAAATGAGGTTTGCCTTAAACATTGAGTAATTTCCCCCTACTCATAGAACACAAGAACTTAGTCATCTATATGAGATCTTTTTCAACACATCATTATAACTTTTCTTAGCAATTATCCTGGTTTTACATTATGTTCACATGATTAACATCTATCTTTCCATTATACTGTAAGTTTTCTGATTCAGAAAATAAATCCAGTTGTCTCACCTTTATATTCCTTGAACCTACCCCAGTGCCTGACATATAGAGGGCAATAATTAAAATGTATTTGATGGATCTAACTTCACTTGAGTATGTTGGGAGATTTTCTTATGAAGTTGCCTTTAGAGCCAGTTTTCCCAACAACAACAGAACATGGCTCTCTGGATTAGCTTAGAACACGAGGGCATCCTCTGCTGGTCTGCCTGCTAGTTTCCTTCCTCTCTCTTCCCTTTGCTCCAGGTAGCTCCTCTCATTTGGTCTCCTTTCCCTCTTTTCTTGGTAAAGGTGAAGCAAGTACCAGAAGTCACCTGGCACAGCTTGGCAGATGCTGACCTGTACATGGGCACTGCTGGACCTCAGGGCGGACTGAAGGAAGAAGGGGAAGGAAGCTTTGGTGGAAAACTCATTGCATCAACTAGATTCATCTGGTGCTGACTAACTGCTATCTTTGCTGGAAAAAGCCTTGAGTGGGAACAATTTGCTAAGCACCATAAATATGCACTGCTGAAAGTTCAGGACTCAAGTTTTGAGTTATGACTGAGATGGCTTAAAGTGAGTTCATGGTGTTAAAAGTAATTATCTACAACAGGGGAGTAGAGATAAACTTACGAAGGACCATAACTGTCTCTTGTTTCTGCAATGGCTTAATTTTTTCTTTTTTATACTGAGATTGTTATTCACTTTAATGATTAAAAATTTTGAGTATCATAAGGGAAATGATATCTTTGAATCATTTTTAAGACTTCATTAATTAAAAAAGCTTTAAGAACATAGTAGAAACTGAATGGATTTGTAATAAAACAGATGTGAAGAAAGCAATCAAGCTGATAAAGAAATCACCTAAATTATTCTTTTTTTGAAATTGATACATAGGACTTACAGCAGGATGCTTCAAGATGCTACTGCTTATTAGCTGTGTGATTGAGCAAGTTATTGAACTTTATTGCCTCAGTTTCCCCATACAAAAAGGACCATTATAGCTCCCACCTCACAGGGTGGAAAGCACAAAGGCGAGGGCTGGCACATCATATTGCTACATCACTATTATTGTTATTATTTTATATTTCAATCAATCTACATACACACTGTGAAAGATTTCAAAATGATAATCCTTATTATTAATCATAGCTTATGGTTCATGTATACAATTTATAGTTGAGAAAAAGAAATCATGATAATTTCCCCCAAATCTAGAAAGTTTCCTCTTCCTCCCTAACACCATTTACTCTTGATTAGGCAGCCTCTGGACATATTTATTTGATCATGCTGTCTATCAGCGCAGGGCAACGGAATGATGTAGGGGTTTATTATGTACTCAGAGAAAAACTGGCAATGTGGTGTGAAGATGAGGATAATGATGATGAGATTATGATGTCAGAGGTTATATGCCAAATTTACTACTTGTGTGATCTTGGGAACATCACTCAACCGTTCTGAGCACCTCTTCTCATCTCTGAGAGTGAGATAACTCTAACATTCAGTTGCTGTGAAATAATGTATGTGAAAGTACTTTGTGAGTTTTTTTTTTATTAGGGTCAGTGTGCTAGTTCCACCTTACGAGCTGTGTATACCCGTATTTCCCTAAGTCCTTACCCACAAATCTCCCTCTCTTTTTTGTCCTCTAAGTTTCTCTCCCTATCTGTGTTCTCATTAAAGTTTTTATTTATTTCAGCCCTTACACTAAGGGTAGGCAATCACCCATTAGTGTAATTCATTCTCAGATTTCCTTCCCATCAGTTCTTGCAATTAGTTCATGACATTGAAAGCCAGGGAAGGAGAAATGGCTTAAAAATTCAGTGAAATACAGCATAAAGCAAGACACGCTGCCTGATTATAAGCAGAGAAACAATCATGGCAGAGCATCTTCATCACCCGCTAGAGGCAGTAGCAGTGATCTCCTCCAGGGCGAGTCGCGAGCAAAAACCAGTCTCCAAGAGCCACAGGCAGGCACCTGCTTTCCAACTCTAGCTTTGGTTTCAATAATCAATAAACATTTATCCAGCGGGGATGACGGTGCCGGGCAGGAGGATCTCAAAGATGAAACTGAGAGTTGCTCATGGTTTTTGTGAGCCTATGTTTAGGGGTAATACTTGGAGAAATGGATTCTTGTTCAGTGCAGGAAGGGCTGTTAGTTGTATATCAGCACAGATGCACACACACGTATCCACACAATATTTATACAAATGTGCTGGGTTTGAAAAACAAAGCAACGTGACCACTTAGAGATGCTTTTGGCCACTGTAAAGGTCGTATGACTTTTTAAAGCAGTGGTTTTCCTAGCCTGTAGATAAACAATGAGAGTTGAAGTTAAGATATAAAAGAATATTTTAAAATAGGAAATACTAGCTTTGAAAACTTCTTATATAGTTATTTCATGGGCACGACTTAGTCATTAAGATTACTCAGACTGTATTTCCAAAGTAACCTATATCACATGTACTTCTTCTAAAATAATAATAAATCCTGTAAAATAAAGACCTCGGCATTTTGACCTCTGGATGTTCTTATTATTTATACATAAAGATCCTGCCTTTTCAGAATAACCCATTACTAATGAGGTCAAATTAATTGAAGTGCGCACATACACGCACACACACGCACACACATACAAAACCCTTCAGAATTCTAAAACCTACCAAAATACTTAGAAGCATTATCCCACCAGATATTTCCAACTTAAAGGGCTGTGAGGTGCCTTCCATTGTAAAGCAGGCACCACATTATATGAATCACCAATTTTGCTTTCTTTTGTCAGATGACCCATATTTTTCTCTGCCTCATCAACCTTACAGACTGTAATGACCTAGGGCCAAGAAAGCCTAGGATGCCACTTGTGACTTGTCCCATGGTTTAATGAGTTCCTTTTAATAGATTATCTTCCTCTTTTTTGGTGAATGTTTGGAAATATTTCCCTTAGTAAAAAATTGAAAATTCTTGTGGGAATAAGTATAATATAGATCAAAATCCAGGACAAGAAATGATAAAGAAATGCTTTCTGGCCAGGAAAATTAGCTATGTAAGAGAGAGAGAGGTTGCACAAGTGAAATGAAGGGATGCTTAAAACTTCCCTCAAATAATCATGGAAAATGGGTCAATGATGACAAGTACTGGTTCAAGTCTCTTCTTGGTGGGAACTGTAGCAGCTGGTTAAATGCTGAGCCCATCAGACTTGTTACAAAAGCAACAGTGGTTGGATTTTTTCCACCTGGATTCTCTGGGTTCCTGTTATGAAAAATAAGGAAAAGATTTAATGTGAAGAATAATTTTAAAAAATCACTCAGATGTGATAAGGGAAAGAGAAAGAGAGAAGATGAAGAATCCATAAGTGCTCCAAAGACTAAAATGGACAGAGTAAGAAGAGTTGCTCCCTAAAGTTGTCCCATCACTGAGCTTCTGGTGCCATTTTCTCTCTTGGTTGGTAAGCCCACCAATTCTGACACATTGCTAAAACTTCCAGTGTTACATTTTCCAGGTCTAGGTATCTAGTCTCCTGTTGATATCCTTTCTGCTTCTTGCCTTTAATTTTTTTTTTGTGTGTCTGCTTAATTGCTTATGAACATTTTTTTAAACAGAATAAAGAAAGAAATGGGATGGAAGTGAAAGTCAAAATTAATCCTCCTCCTCTTGTTAGCACCAGCACTTATAAATGATTGAAGGGAAGGAATTGAAAACAAATAACTAAAATGAAGGTTTTCAATTATATCTGAATATCTTTGGCAATTATATTTCCCAATTATTATGATGATTTTAAAATAATATCTTTGGATTTAATGTTTGAATATCTTAATCTAAAAATCTCATTGCTACCAGTTTCCTTATAACTGATCTATTAACATTTGCTGTGAAGCTCATGCCAAGCACCACCTGGGGTTGGGGGTGCCAAGCTGTGACTGCTTTCAAGGCAATGTTTGCTTCACATGTTGGGCTGGTGGCCCCTATCATTTATGAGAAGGACTTCATTATATGAGATCAGTACATCTCAGCCATGATTTTGTGACATCTGAGAGTACTTCGTCTAGCTTCAAGGGATTATGCAGTCCTACAATATAGTTTCAAAACAAGTTTTAAATTAACCTTATTTCTAAATGCATACCCTATGTCATACAGTATCCCCCTCCCAAACCTTTCTGGCATAGGAGAAATTAAAGAAGGCTGTCATGATAAGAACTCAATTTAGTTTTCCTTTCATAGAATCCATTAGCTGAAGACTCACCATGCACCTAGCACTATATGTATGTGAGAGATACAGTAACTTTATGAATAGTGTGTATATACATACATACACACACACACATATATATATATATATTTCAATTATTTCATTTATATGCATGTAATACCAAAATACCTGGCCCTAAAGTAAAAAACAGCTATAAGGAGCAATTCTGGAATTTTAACCTCTTTTATTTTTTCTTTCCTGATACTCATTCTGTAGCCCCTTAAGTTCAGGGACTATAGATTAAATCTTTCTATCTCCGACAGTCTGGAAATGGAAAAACAGAGTATAAGATGTGCATTTTAACCAGCCACTTGGCCTCATATACTTCACTTATGGCTAAATAGTACTATCTAACCTTTATGGACCACTTACTCTATTGTAGGCCTTGCTAAGCACATGATACACATTAATTTAATAAAGCCTCATGACACCTATACCTATGTCATAGTTGTAATTAAGCAATTTTGTGGAAGAGGAATAAGAGACCAAGAGAGATGAATAGCTTGGGCAAGTTCACAGAACTGCAATTGTGGGATCATGATTCAGATGTGGGTTCCCCGATTCTAGGCTACAGCATGCAACCTTAATTGCTGTCCTGGGCAGCTTTCTGTAAGCCAGGAAGTCTCATGGTCCCGTACAGAACTATAGGCTATGACTCCATGCAACTGCACACTTCCTCATGTTGAAGGATCCTTCTGATTCCACAACTTCCTTTTTAGAAATGTTTGTCTCATCTATTTGAAAAAATAAGTTAAGGGCCTGATTTATGGGTAATATGGTAGTACTATCTGTCCTGCTTCTACAATGCCCCCAGACATGAACTAGGGAGCCTCACATGGATGGTTCTTGATGGACCATCATGGTTCCCTTCACTTATTCTGGTGGGGCTCCTGATGGCTTCATGGTTAAGAGTATGGGCTCTTTAGATGGATGATGAGTCCAGTCCTGGTTGTGCCACCAGTAGCTAAAAGATCCTTGGAAGGTTATAGAATCTCTTTGTGCCTCTTCTGTAAAATAGGTATACTAATAGTTTCTTCCTAAGATTAGTAGGAAGATTTAATGAGTTTATGCATATAAAGTCTCAAATAATTCCTGGCACATTGTAAGTGCTTAGAAAATACTATTATAATTCCCCTTAACTCCTTGGGTACCAACCAGCTTCTTGAGATTACCTTACCAGATTAAAATCCAATTACCAACACGTATGGAAAGAGGTGGTATGTACTGTGGTGATTAAGAATGCAGTCTTTGGAATCAGAAAGACCTGAATTCATACTCCAACTCTTTCTTTGCTAGTCATGGGAATGTGTGAAAACACAATCTCTCTGAAGCTGATCATCATCATCATCCTCTTAGATGACTATGAAGATTAGATGGAATCGTGTGTGTGTGTGTGTGTGTGTGTGTGTGTAACTTAGCCCAGATTCACTTTAAATTAGAATCTGAGACAAAGCTCATTTGCTAACATTTTATTGGGAGCTTCAATCTTAAGATAGAAGAAGTAAAGGGAAAATATGTAGATAAAGGAAGGAGGAAAAGGAACTGTAAGTGGTGCATAATCAACTTTTCCAGAGCTGCAAGAGAAAATACAGCTGATCACACAGGACATCTGCAGGTGTATAGATATGGCCATCAGTGAAGGAAGGGAGAAGGATTCACCTATGGTCTACCTCGGGTCTTCTGCCTGTCATTAATCTTCAGTTCATGAAGTCTTAACTACTTTGTACTGCCAGTTGTGTCACCAGGTCCCTCTAGGCTATTGTTGGAGAAGCCAGATCCCATGTGGTAGGATGAATATTCCGAGCCCAGAAGCAGTGTGAGAGCCCAGCATCTTCATAGGTTTGGTTAGCTTGGGTCTTGCTATTGGAGCTGCCATGGCCATATCTGAACTCAGTCTTACCCTATTGGAGATTGAAATTGGATTTTGTCAATGGACAAAGCTGGGTTCTCTATTGAGCAAGCAGTTAAAGACCTAAGAAAAGGAAACAAGTTGGGCTGGACAAATCTGGGGAAATCCATAATTTCATCCAATTTGATGCCAAATTCAGTGAATGGCACTTTGTAAGCACTGGACAAAATGAATATTGATACTGTTGTTGGTATAAATACATAATAAGAGTGTTGTGAATTCTAGGACTATATGTGGAATTTGGATACATCTAGTTTCCCAGAAGAATGGTTCTGAGCTTATAAGGTGATAAGGCACCCAGAGTTAATGTGACCACAGGCTAGAATTGGATATGTAATTTTCCAGGCCAGATACAAAAAAAAAAAGAAACTGTAGGACGTTTTGTTGAAAACTTACTGAGAATTTCAAGACAACACCACTAAAGCACTAGATCAAGCACAAGGTACTTTTAACATGGAACTTTAGCCCACTGTACAAATCCCATGCTCACGAAAGTGCCCTCCTAGAGGTTCCATGTTCTAGGACATGCTACAAACGTCTTGCCTTTCACATAAGTTTAGGCTAGCCCATATAACCCTTGACTTAATATTCTTTCCTTACCCATAGAAATGCCCCAGTGGATCAGAGTAGAATACCATGTGTGATGTTTAAGAGTCCTTGACTCTCAAGTCACTTCTCCTTACCAGTCTTGCTGTCTACATTTAGGAGTACAATGTGCTTAGGGGCATACACCCAATGGCTCACAGTGTTCTCAGATGTAGCTGATGAGATGTTCTGATGAGGTAGGTGGAAACAGGGCTTCTTTACTGTGAGAAGGAGAAGGAGGTAGAGTATTACCTACTACATTCGGAGTGTCTTGGCTGTAGAAGGTGGGATCAGTAATTTCTTAAGAAAAAGTTTTTTTGCTTATTTGTTTTTTGGTTTTGTTTTTTGTTTTTTAAAGAGAGAGGGGCAGTTAGAGAGAGAGAAAGAATGAGAGAATCAATTTTTTATTTAGTTTCTCATATGGCACTTGTTGCTCCAACCCTTAGTTGTGTACATGGTGCTAGGGTTTGAACTCATGTACTTGTGCATGCCAGGCAAGTGCTGTAACCACTGAGCCACTTCTCCAGCCCCAAGAAAAGTTTTAAAGACAAAATGTGGGGGTGACTGATGCACCATATTGGGGGAGTGGGGAGGAAGTTTGGACACTGACCACAAACTTAACCAAACTGTTAGTATTTAGCTCAAAAATTTGTAAGTCTTAATAAACTACATAAATATAATGGATCTCCTCTGTCCAGGGTTACTTAAAAGAAGTAAATCAAGGCTTAAGCCTTATTTAAATGAAAACCATTCTGTTCTGATACAATTCTTCATAAAAGAAACTAGGACTCCATGGAGCAATGGATGTTTCTAGGGCTGAAACAAGAAATATAAAATATAAATCTGGAGTGTCTTGTAATACCAGAGAGTTAAGCATTACTCAAAAACAAAATGAAGGCTTTGTCAAAGGGACACAAGAGCCATCAGGAAGGGCTCCCAATGGAACAGCAAGAACAATTTGAATAAAAAACAAAAACCATAGTATTGAATTATAACCTAAAGCATAAAATAAATTTCCATCAGTCTAAAATGATATGAATAAGTAATTTGATACAGAATACATATGGAATAGACAATTTTTTTGTGCAGAAGAATGGCAAATAATTAATGTTGGTACCCTGTCCTCAGAGAGGCAGAACATTACTCCCCCTCCTGTTTATGGATAGCACATAGTAACTTCTTCCCAGAGTAGTAAGGAAATGAGGTGGGGGGAGTAGGTTTACAGTGAAAAATTCTGCAAAACACTGTGTCGGCCATCAGATCAAGGTTAACATCTGCAGCAATAAGTCATGTTGACCATATGTACCCCTGCTATGGCAAGATGAAAATGGCATTTTCAAGGAAAAATCCAAGAAAACTTCACAGCCCAGAGGAGCCTAAGGAGACATGATGACAATGTGTTGTGATATCTGGGATGAAATCTTAAAACAGAAAATAGACATCAGGATAAAACTAAGGAAATGTGAATAAAGTTTGGACTTTACTTAATACTGGTGGTGGTTTATTAGTTCCGACAAATGTATCATATTAAGTATGTTCACATACAGGAAACTAAATGCTGTTTACATAAGAATTCTGCATTATCTTTATAATTTTTCTGAAAACTTGAAAATTCTTTGAAAAGTAAGATCTTATTTATAATCCATATAAGCCATTCTGATTAACCTTTGTAACTTTTGACTTGATCTTTATGTCACCATTGCCCTTGCAAGGGAAACTTTGATTCCATTTCTTGACTTTAACTTAAACAGAGGTATGGAAATGCAATATTATTAGTAAATGATAAGCACACTGGCTAAATAACTTCAGAGAAATACTTGCTAGGAATTTTAGGAGTGAGCCTTGCTTTTTGCTATCTGCTGCTAACACTGTTGGCTACCAACCTGACACAATTACAGACGACTCAATAGGATGAATGAGTTAATGTTGGCAGTGATTAAAAATATGATGCAGAAAGTGCAGCATGAAGCATAGTTACATACCACGTATCAGGGGACTATCTGAGAATTTGTACTTTTGAGACAGCAACATTGGCTTATGCTTTGAAGGTGAGGATCACAGCAGGAATAGGTGATCTCTGAGTAAGCAATAATCCCATTTTTATACCATCTGCAATAAAACCATCTGTTGCAAGAGTAAAACCAGACAAAAAAGGCTAAGACAACTATTTACTCCTTTCCCTTGATAAGTGTAAATATGCTAAATAACATTTTGAATGAAGATCCTAGAAAAAATATATCATTAATATTACAACTTAAATGTTTGATCTTACCTTCCACAATAGATAGAATCATCTAATTAGAGATGATGGAAATGTGAAGAGTGGAAGAAAAATATCGCTGCAACACAGTGAATAGGTGCTGAAAAATTCATCATTGCTATGCTAGCTGGCCAACACCACTTATCGAGATTCCTTTGTGCTTTTTATTAATCATTTGAACATAGTTTCTTACACTTAGAGTATATCTGAATGACTTAACTGGCAGAGAAAGGAAATTTACAAGTGTGGTCATAAATATACTACATTATTTTCTTTCTTTTTTTTAAAGAGGAGTGGAGAAGAAGGAGAGAGTGAGAGAGAATTGATTTTATTTATTTTTTCATTTGGCCTTTGTTTCTGTGACACTCAGTTGTGTATGTGGTGCTGAAACCTGGGTCCTTGTGTATGCTAGTCAAGCGCTCCAACTACTGGGCCACTGCTCAGGACCCCCTACATTATTTCTTATTACTCGTTTGGATAAAATGCTTCCTTTTCCAGGAAGCATATTTTAGAGCAACAAATTCATGGAAAAATGCAAGTAAAATGTGAGAGTATTTGCATTTTGTACAAACCAACAATAAGAACTAATAATTCACATAATAACCCCAAAATGTTGAGAAACCGGCAACCTTACTTAATTAGTCTCCAAATATTGAATACTGTTTTAAGCCAGTCTTTCCTTTTTCCTATTTCTGTTAAGGTGGGATAAGCGAAACATTTCAGAAAATTCCCCCTGAGTTATTGGGAATAGAAGAAGAGTTGATCCGAGATCTCTTCTCATATTTTCTGATTTTCGGTATATACTCAGGATGATTTGTTAAATAGAAACAATGTGTTTCTTTGTTTCAGGAGTTAAGGAGGAAGTTTGATCAAGGTTCCTCAAGAACTAGTTGAGTCTAAAAGAACACTTTTAGAGATCTAAGGACTAATGGGGTTTGAAGAGTTTAAAAAGAAAAAAAAAACCCTATATTCTAGTTAATGTATTTCCTTCCATCATTTTCCCCTGCTTTGCGTTTTCCGACATTGCCCACCTCCTTGTTTCTTGGTATTTCTGAATTCTTCCAGTCAGTGCTTGACTGGGAATACATGCCTTTTCTATGCTACTCTACTGAGGTTTTGTTGAAAAACAGCTACGAGTAGAAGGAAGAACGCAAAGCTATTTGTTAATGGTTGGAGATCTTGGCTGTAATACATGGATGGCTGAGGTCTCAGGTGGGGGCAGGGTCCAGTGCACGAGAGAGGCAGACACATTCCTGACCACCTAGTGAGAAGAATGTCCCTAATTTGATGATTTCCTGCTTTCATTGGAAGGCAGCCCTGGGGCTGTTTGGGAAGGAAGCATCCACTGAATTCCTGAAGACTGTGATCATGTGTTCCCTTCCTTTGCTGAGTTTTAACTTAGTGTGGCTCAGGGTGCTTGCCCATCAAGCCACTAACTCTAGGCCTGGATTTTGAATTCTTATCTCCACTTGTCCATTCCTAGTCTATAATAGCCAAATCATGAATCCTGGGTACATTGGTGTGTGTGTGTGTGTACATGTGTGCGTGTGTGCGTGTGTGTGTGTGTGGTTGTGTGTGTGTATATGTGTGTGAGTGTGTGTGTATGTGTGAGAGTGTGTGTGCATATCTGTGTGTGTGTATGTGTGAGTGTGTGTGTGTGTGTGTGTGTGTGTATAAAGGGGAAATAATATACTGACACTGGCCTTCCAAAATGTGTTGGAGACAGCATTAGGGATCATTTATGCAGTGGTGCTCAAATGCACAAAGGATCTGCTCCCATGGAGTTTATGTTCTGAGAGGATTAGGCAGAAGCATAAAAGTCAATAGAAACCGAGAAAGAGAGAAGGAAGAAAAGAAAGAAAGAAAAGTAGTTGATCTGCTAAGTGTCAGGGTGATAGAATGAGAACACAATAGTGGGCAGGAGTCAACTACAGATTGGGTGACAAGCAAAGGTGTGTTGGAGACAAAACTCACACAGAGAGTTAAACAACAAGTTATAGAGAACTAAGAAAAGGAAAAAAAGAGGGTGGAAATATTTCAAACAGGAAAAAGCTGGTGCAAAGTCCCTTGGAGAGATAATGCTAGTGTGCTTGAGGACTATTTCTGTGGTGGAACTGGGGTGGAAAGGGGAGTGGTACGAACAGAGATGTGAGTGTGGTGGAATTATGGGGAGCTTTTCCAATTATTGAAAAGAATTCAGGTTTCATTTTCAATGTGATTAGAGACCCTTCCTCGGTGTGTTCTCGGGTAGGATAAGGATTTGGGGGTTGTTGCAGAGCAAGATCCACCCGTGGAGCCTAAGTGACCTGGGAGGTCTACAACCACCACTTCTTGCAATCTTGCCTGAAGTTTCAAGTGCATTGCACAAAGGCACAGGCAGGCAGGAGTTTATTAGAAAGGAAAGGGAAATGGCAAAAGGGACACACTCAAGGGAGAAAGGGAGAGAATAGGCCACCTCTGGAGGGGAAAGGGACAGCACACCCCTCCTGTCCTTATTTTATTGGGGATCCTGGGAAGTTTCCAGGGCACCTTGACCAAGTCTACCTTTCAACTTTTGACAGATGCAGGATGACATCAGACTCTCAATTCCCCGTTACTAATGGTCTCACCCCATGGAGGGGAAATTTTACTATGATAAATGACATTATAAAGAACAAAAGCGACTCTGGGTCACCTTGGTCTGTTCCACAAATTTTATGGTTGGGGGTCTTTGCTTTTAATTATCCTGTCTCCCTGAGTCCTGGAATCTTATCGGTATAAAAGTCACAAAAGTTCCCTCTTCTGGGCAACATATGTTATGATGAGCAGGGAGAAGTTTCTGAGCCTGCATTTCTCTGGCAGATAACAGTTTGCTGAGGACAATATGATATCTTATTGGTTTAAACCAAGCAGGGCCAAAATGATTTCAGGTAAATTGTTTTTTAAAAGAAAGCTTGTGTGCTTGTGTGTGTGTGTGTGTGTGTGTGGTGGGGGGCTCAGCACAGTCAGTCCAATCTATAGATTTGTTCCCTAAACCTCATGTTCTTACCACTTGTATCTGTCAGCTCCATAGGGGTGACTTGATCTGATAAAAACTTTTATAAGATCACATATTTAAAAGATCATCCACTGATGTACATCTGAAAAGATCATGCATTTTAGAAGAAAATATTATGATGAGTATTTTGTAAGAAAGCAAGATGCAAGATGCAAGAACAGAAGAAGAAAGGCCAGACAGGAATCTGTTGCTGTTAAATCCAGGTGAGAAGGGATGGTGACTTAAACTTTGGATGTGGCGAAATGGACAAATAGACCTGGGCCTGGTGGCGCATGGCTGTAATCCCAGAGACCTGGGTGATTGAGGCAGGAGAATAAAAAGTTTGTCACCAGCCTGGGCAACTTAGTAAGACCCTGTTGTTACAGTGTCGTGTTTATTTTCAAACTCTCCCCTCTGACTTTGTCTGGGACTGTGGTGTCTTCATCATTAATTAAAGAAAACTGTCTAAAAAAGGAAAAGGGATATTGCTCAGAGCTCAGTGGTAGAGCACTTTCCCAGCATGAGTGCAATCCCAAGTTCTGAGGTGGGGAGAGAAGAGAACTGGACAATTCTGGATGTGTTTAATGAAGGTGATAGGGGCTGGAACGGTGGCTCAGTGGTAATGGTACTTGCCTGGCACGCACGAGGATGTGGGTTCGAAACCCAGCACCACGTACACAACAAAGTGTCAGAGCAATAAAAGCCACATGAAAAACTAAATAAAATTGATTCTCTTCTCTCTCTCTCTCTCTCTCTCTCTCTGTCTTCTCTCTAAAAAGAAAAAAAATGATGGAGACTACAGGACTTGGACATGGATTGAATATGGCAGGTAAAGAAGATCAAGAAATCAGCTTTAAATTATTGATAGATTTGTAGCCTGAGAAACTAGGTGGACAGGGGTGCCTCTTGCTGGGATGGGTAAGGCTGATGGATAGTCAGATTGTGAAGGACTATGAAGTCAGAAGTTGTGTTGACCAATGCATCTCTGATACCTCCTGGAGTTGGTCATTGCATATGTAAGCATAGAGACTTAAATTTCAAGGCTAAGACAAATCTAGAGATTTGATTTGGCTCTCATCATCATACAAATGAGATCTAAGAAGGTTTTGGATACAGTCCTAGTCCATTCCAAATTTAGATGTTGGAGAGAAGAGGAATTATCAACAAGGATATCTGCAAAAAAGAAATTCAGTGAGATAAAAGCAGAATCAGGAATATGTGATGTCACAGAAATCAAGAGGAAATATTTCAAGAAAGATGGTTCAGGCTTCTGTTTTGATTGCTGCTGAAAGATGGGGATGGGTGTTTGAGACTCTTACACAGACCAGATCCCAGAACTCAGGGTGATAAGGATAATCCCCCCTAACCATAAAATCTGTTAAGAACTGGTTCCAATTAGAATGGATCAACATGGGCCAAAATGACCTAGACTTGTCATGTGCAGTGGGGACATGAAAGTCTGATCTCATCCTGCTGTCAGTCACAAGTCAAGAGGTGGATTGGGCAGGACTCACTGGAAACTTCCCTGGGATCCCCAATAAAACTGTAAGGCAGAAGGAGTGCTGCATCCTTCTGCCCTCTGAGAGGATCCACTCTCTCCCTTGTCCTCTTTTCATGTTTCCTTCTAATAGATTCATGCCTGTTACTCTGAATTACATATCTAGAATCTTTCTGATGTGATCCTAAGAACTGGTGAGAAAGGACTGCCATGACTGTCTCAGCACCATGTGGCAGGCCTTTGCTCTGTAGCAGAAAGAAACTGTTCCTTTTCAGATTTGGAAAGTTTCCTGATTCTCAAAAAGCAGAAGCCAAAATAAAGACCGTATGAGCATCTAATTTCAGGGGTGAGGCTTGGATGTTCACAATCTGAAGTAGTATTTCACACAGAGAATAGAAAGGATAGAAGTACTTACTGCAGAATCACAGAGCTTTACAAAAGAAAGATGGTATCTTCATAAGCAGAAAGGAGGGATCTTATTCAAACTCTGGGAAAAGATACAAATAAGTCCACCTTATTTATTTAAAAAAAAAAAGAACATGCAGTTTTAATAGATAGAATGGGGAAGGCAAAAGAGAGTTGCTACAAAAGTGGAAGTTACAGGCTGGTGTAGGTAGTCAAGACCGATTTCATGGGGACCTTGGGGAGTAGAGAATAGGGCAAGTTGTAGCTTTTCAGTGGCATAATCACAGATAAGAGTTCATGAGTGATATATAGGTGAGCAGCAGAGAATCAAGATTGGCTGCAGCACAGGGTGTGTTGGGACAATATTGTAGTTGGCTTGACTGCCAAGGGAAGAACTTATACCTACAATATTAGGTACCATTGGAAGATTCTGAACAGAGTGAACTAAAGGCCTTTAATGTCTCCCTTGGACATTACAATACACATTCTGTCCTGGACTTTCTTTAATGTTTCATAACATGAGCACTTTGAAGAGGTTAAGGCAACAAATCTGTCTTGGAGAATATGAAAACTAAGATCAAAATAGTGGCCACTGTTCTTTTTTGAAAAATATTATACTGCCTGCTCTATTCTAGATGGTTCACATTTAGTCATCATGCTAATCCTGAGACATAGAATTTGCTGTTTTCATTTTATAGATGAGAAGAAAGGCTGTGAGATCGAATAGCTTGCCTAAGCTGCATAGAAAGGCCAGGGTGGAAATTTAGCTGATTCTGTTTGAAAAGTCAGCGCAGAACATTTCTTACCCTTGGAAAGTTCATGCTCTTTTTGGGGAAATAAGAGCTGTCTGCATGAAATGTTTATAAATCCACAGTCACTTTTTTTTTTTTTTCATTTGTGTATAGCTTTGTCGGTATAGCTGTGCAATGAATCCAGGCCTTCATTCTTGGATTTTAGTCTCAACTCCCAGTGTGAGACTTCAGTTTCTGAATGGATGGGAGTTCTACTTAAATATTAGCCTGCTTGGCTAGGGTCCACACTTTTGGGTTTGTTCTGATTCTCTGTCAATTCTATGATTTTCATCCATTGTCTATGCCACTTCTTTATAATTCTTGGAAGCACCATTCACACTGTGGTTGAAACAGGTGGCACCAAATTGTGAAGTTGGTTGTCCCAGATGTTTCAACACAAGTATGATGATTAACTTCCATATCTCCTTGACTGGATTAAGGGATGCCCAGATAACCAGTAAAACATTGCTAGGTGATTCTGTGAGGGCGTTTCCACAAGGGATCAGCATTTGAACTAGTAGATGGAGTGAAGATCACTTCATCAATGTGAATGGCTATCATCCAATTTGTCAAGCGTCCAAATAGAACAAAAAGTCAGGGGGAGACTGAATTTACTCTCTTTTTTGAGCTGGGACATCTATCGTCTTCTGTCCTTAGACATTCATTGGAGCTCCTAGTTCAAAGGAATTCAGACTTTGGAGCTTACATTGCCTGCTATTCCCCCATACACCCCTAGTTCTCAAGCCTTCTAAACTGTGGGATTTTCTGGTTCTCAGGCTTTTGGATTCAGATTGACTTATACCACTGGTTTCCCCGGTTCTATAGCCTGAAGATAACAGATCATGAGAATTCTTGACTTCCATAATTGCAAAATGAATCTCCATGGATTCTTTGTTTGGATTTGTTTCTCTGGAAAGCTCTAACTCCAGAGAAACACCACATTTCCTGTAATTCTGTGGAACCTGTATCTTACACTCTTGACTCCATCTTTAAGGGCCAGAGGAATTGTCTTTGGTCCAGTCTTTCAATATTTCACATTCCTCCAGATTCTCTCTTCATTTTGAAATCAGTAGGGGCTGAAAATGCCTTCCTCCTGAACTTAGTGTGATTAGGAGAAAGCTTTAAGAACCTGAGTGGTTCATTCAGAGTCAGAAATATATGGAAGATCTGGGTGTGGTGGTGCCTGTTCCTGTAGTCCAAATGGCCCCAGGAGGCTAAGGTGAGAGGATTGCAAGTTCAAGGCCAGCCTCAACAACCTAGCAAAGTTGTAAGAAATTAGTGAGATCCTGTCTCAAAATTAAAAATAAAAAAGATTGAGGATGTAACTCAATGATAAAGTGCCCCTGGGTTCAATCTCCAGTACCACCCCTCATATAAAAATTATCAGAAAGGCCAAAAAGATGCATTTATTCATTTATTTATCCATCCAATATTTACTGAACACCTAGATGGCTCATATAAACACAATTATGATTTAGGTATGAGGTCTTCCCCCATGTGTAAGACAATCCAAGAAAGTTCAGAGGTAAAGCAATTGGGTTAGGAGAGCCTTAATCTAATCAGTGCATCGACCCCCTGATAGGGATTAATTGGGTGATAACTGTAGGTAGGTAGGGTGTGACTGGAGAAGGTAGGGCACTGGAGGAATGTCTTTAGTGTATGCATTTTTTCCCTGGAGAGCATAATGTTTTCCCTGCTTCCTGATTGTTATGTCCTGGAGTTGTTTCCTCCTCCGTACCCTTCTGTCATGATGTTTGCCACATCTTAGACCCAGAGCAAAGGAACTGATAATCTATGGACTGAGACCTCTGAAACTAAGTGCCAAATACACTTTTTTCCTCTAAAATTGTTCTTGCCAGATCTTTTGATCACAGCAGTGAAAAAGCTGACTTAAACATTCAGCTTAATAAGTGTGAGACCTGTGTGGTCATAGAGGGTTTCTGGCTCAGAACGGCCCCAGGCCCCGTTTAATGCTTTGCTGCTGCCATCTTGAAGTTCTTTGTAACGTTATAGTGAACAAGTGCTTTGTAAATGAAGTATGATGGGACAACAGAGCATATGCCTGTGCACAAGAGCTACACACTACATGTGTGCTTACCTCAATCCCAGTCACTCCACTTCCAGACAGCATGTGTGATATCCACAAGCATAAAATTCCAGTAGACCTGTGATACTTGGGAGTTCAGTGAGACTCTAAGTGAGCACAAGGTAAATGTGTCACCTCTAGGAATAGGTATGTGGCAGTGCTGACAATCCCAAGTGACTACACTTTGCATTCAAAGCAGAATCTGCTTCCAAAACAGGAAAAAGGCACAGGTATTCTAAGAAATAAGAAAGATGCTATCATATCCTTTCTTATTGTTTTTGTGCTCCCAGTGATGCTATAGAAGGGGAAAGAGTTTCTTTTCCTTTCAGCCATCATTAGGGATCTGAACTAAAATAGTTGAGTTAGCACCATAAAATAGTTGAGTTGTGCACCATTCCTGTTATTCTGGTAAAATATGCATGTATATGTATATATGTATCTGAGCTATGAAATCAAACTCTAACTGATAATTCAACTTATATTTACATTTAAAGCTCACAATATGCAACATAAAGATGACTGACATGCTAATAATTTGCAAAAAAATAATAATTTTTTTTAATAATAAATAATTTGCAAAAAAAAGGCATGCTAATAATTTGCAATTTAAATTTTTCTTAGGATAATATTAAGCTGGAAATAAAAATGGCATGATAAATGGAGAGAGTGAATGTAAGGAAAACACTCTATATTTTAATACTTTCAATAGCACTTATCCTGTTCTTTTGAATTGTCATTTGGTATGAGTCCCACAAATTATGAGGCTGGATCTGGGCCAGGCACAGTGCTGGGAAACCAGTACAGTGATGAACAAGCAAGACATAAGACAGATTCTGTCCTCATAGAATTTACATTTGAGCAGGGATAATTACACAGTGAATTGTTACAAGAGGCACAGAGGAAAGGTACAGCATGCTATAAGAAAATGTAACTGGAAGAACCTGCTGTGGTATCCAAGGCTGATTACCCGCTCAACAGCCCCTCTCTCTTGCCAACAAAATTTGCCTGCATTAAACAAACTGACGGATCCCCCACTTCCCCAGCAGGCAGGCGTAAGAATCAGTCTTGTCCAGTGCGATCTGAGTGGAAGTCTGCTGAAACTCTTTTGGGAAAGATTCTCTTCCCTGATAAAATAAGAAATGGAGGAGGAGAAGACTCTTCCCTTCTTTCCCATTTTAGATATTACCATATGAGGACATGATGCTTGGAGCTATGATAGGCATCTTGTGATCATGAGGGGAAAGACAAGAAAATGGCAAAAAGCTCACCCAGGGCACTAACAAACCTTTGAACTTCTAAGTCAATCCAGAAACATTCCTATAGCATTCTTGTTAGATTGAGGGAAAATGAATTCTTATTGTTGAAGATGATGGTAGCTGGATATTCTATTGCTTGTAGTCAAGACTTCCTGACACTGAACCAGTCTGGGTGGTCAGAGAGGCTTCCTCCAAGGAAGTCACATTTGAAAATATGACAAAAAAAAAAATATGAACAGCAAAAGAATTTTCAAAGATTTGGGAGAACAGAGTTCCAGGCAGACAGAATGGACACATCAGAAGCCCTTGAATCAGAAAGCCACTCATGTCTGAGCAGTTATGGTCCAAGGTATAGGCACTAAAGACCGCAGTCTGTGTCCAGCATCCTGGACACCTGACTGTGGGATATACCAGCAAGCAGTTGGCTCCACCTTTTGCCTTCTGGAGGACTGTGATAAGCTTGCTGCTGCTACTTTATAAACTGTTCTGAAATTTCAGGTGCTGGCACTCAGAACACCTCTCAGTGTTTTCACAGCTTTCTGGTAGCAGAAGTTATCTTTGCTTTTGGTTTGACAGGTCCACCTGTGGGAAGCGGTTGCCTCTCCAGCATGTAGCTACTGTAAATAGCCACACAGAGTCTATCAGGATTTTTAGCAAGTTGTAAATCCTTTGGCATGTAACCTTCCTTGTCCTGATAAGTAAGGAAAATGATGTGGAGGAGGCAGAGAGCTCAGAGTATAAAATCCATGGAGGCATGCTTCAGCAGAGACACTAAAAAATATTTTTATGAGAGCCTTGGATGATTCCCCAAATGATAAAAATAATTAGAAGAGTGCAGTCATCAGAAGTGTTGGTATAATTGCATTTTTCATGGTTAGAATTTGCTTAGCCTCATGACTGAGGTGTGGTCCAGGCGCCTGATGATGCCCACGGATAATGACACGAAGAAATAGCTCAGTAGGCTATTATCATCATGTTTACCAACGTGCCCTTGCGGTTATCATACTCCATGCCAGAGAGGGAAGAGCCAGGCTTTACAAAACAGACGCATACCTCAAAGGCCCAGTTCAACAGCAGTTACACAATACTAGTGAATTTCTGTAACTTATGGGAGGACGGAGATGAAAATTCAGAACCCAAGTTTGAAACAGGAGAAGAGAAAAGGAAACAGCACGTTAATTGTTTTTTTAAAAATTTATGTGCACCTGTTAGCAGTATAGAAGCATTATCTCATTAATTCTCATAATGGCCATATTAGTCTTCCAGTCCAGAAAGGAAATTAAAGTAATGAGATGTCTAAGTGGCTTGTCCACAGAATGTTTGAACTACAGTTGTAAGAGAAATAAAACTGGTGCTGCGGATTTGATGAGTGGTTTTTTTCTTATTGTTTTCTTCCCATTTTTTCTTAAACTTTGACCCAGATTGGACAAGAAATAAAAGATAATGCGCTGAGGTTAAAAGCTACTGTTGCCCTTGGGATACCATAGATCATATGGAAACACTCAACATGTTGTCATCATCAAATAATCTCCTAAAAGGGAAGAGTTCTGGAGTTGTGATAGATGGTTCCACAGATTTTTCAAGGAAAAGACAGCGAGTGTCCAGTTGGACCTACAATGGGCATTTGCCATCTTCTTGTATTAGTATTCTCTATCTAATTCCTTCGACAAATATTATGTGGGAAGCTTGGCTCCAGACCCTAGGGATATAGCAGTGACTGACAGGCAAGTTTCTTCTGGTTTCACAGAGCTCCCATTCTGCAGGGAGGGAGAGAGGCAACATACAAGTAAACAATAAAGGAGGAAGAGGATACCAGAGAATGAGGGCTGCTGAAGGAAAGAGAGGGCAGAAGGAAAGACAGTGGTTCTGGAGTATGAGTTCCTCATGGGGTTGATCTGGAAAGAATCTTGGTAACTTGAATTTGAGTGGAAATTGGTGCCAGGTTTCTAGTAAAGAGGTTTTCAAGTGCAAAGGCTCTGAATTAAAAACAAAACAAAACAAAAAAAAAAAACCACATAGAAATCAATGTAGTAGGACTGTAAAAAGGGAAGGGGGCAAGTGGTAGAAGATGCAGATTGAGAACCATTCATTCAAAACATTGAGGGCTACATGTCAGCTATTGCCCTGTGGCTGCTTCTGAGGAAGCTCCCATGTTCCCGTTTTTGGGGCACATCTGCAAGGTTCTCCAGGGTGATAAAGCTGAGGAAAAAAAAAATGCTTTCCCCAAAGGGGCCCTGCCTCTGGTTATTCTTATGCCTGTTTTGCAGTGAAATGCTTAATGAATTTGTTTTGTCTCAATGTACTTTTGGGGGGAAAAAACCCTAACACATTATTTCATTCTTATTTTTAAGATAGTTTATGACATAGAAATAAATACCAGCACAGTTTGTTCCAGTCTCTAATAATCAAATGCTCCCTGACTTGGCATAATTTGGCTTCCACAAAAGGATTTTAATTGACAGAAGTTTTGCAAAATCGCAGTTGGTATTTTAAGACTCTCATTTGGCAATTACATTGTTATAAGAGACTTTGATGTATAAATTTGAAGAGTGGTTCTGAAAAGAGTCCCAACCAATCTGTGTATGAACCCTGATAAATGACACCGTGGAAGGTCCTTATCCAGATGAAATCAGCGTACATTGGAGTATATCATTTAAAAGTAGGGTATAAATCCAAAACACTACCCAATCCTGGATCAAAGTATATACAGATATGTAGGAGTTCACTTCCGCTATGACCACAGCCTGGATCATGTACTGACACTTAGAGGTCTCAAAAACATCTAAAAATCACTTGTTTCTCATTTTTACTCCCTTTTGGTTTAGATTTTGTGATCACTTAAGCCTTCATGGGTAATTCTATTCTAGGTATACTTACATTATTTTAACCTTGACACATGAAAAAGTTTGCCAAAAGGAACTCAGGATGGCTGGCATAATTGGCAGATTGGTATGGTTGATTTGCAGGTATCAATGTACTCTTTTTTTAAAAAAATTAGAGTTTATAATTATACATAGTGGTTGGGTTCATCGTACAATATCATACATGGATGGAATTTGATTTCAGTTATGATACTCCCCTCTTCCCTCCCCCGTTCCTCCTGCCCTCCCACCCTCAATGTATCTTCATGACTATCTTTTGATACTACCTGGAAGCAAATTACTTCTGTCCTATTGGAATTACAGGTGTGAAAAGGGACACAAAATTTCATTATATGACAAATTTAATGATGCTCATTTTCCACTTCTGTGAACACCTTGAGAAAAGAGGTGATATATTACTGCTGTTTCCCTCAGCATCTAGGACAAATATGTACACTTTTTGTGCTGATATATAGTACACACTCATTAAATATTTGTTGCCTGGTATATAATAGATGCTCATTAAATATTTGTTAAAATAATAAAATATTAGTAAAAGTAAGAACCATAATAAATTAGTTTTTTAGTATGTGATAAGCCAATTAAACATTTCAAGTATATTTGCCTATAATATTTCATTTTTATTTTGTTACTATAAATGTGTGCATACAATAATTTTACAAATATCTAAATATGATGACATCACAGTACTATTCTCTTATGCATCATTTTTCCTTGTGTTTGTTAAGCTTCTTTCTCCCCTCACATTCCATCCTCCAGTCCCAGTCCTCTGCCCTCACCTTGAACAAATATTAATAACCTAATATGTGTGATCAATAACATGAATGTAATTGCCAATGTTCTTTGTTCTCATCCCAGCACCACTTACTTACAAACTGTGTAACCTTGAAAAAGTTTCAGACATTTTCTATGACTCAGTTTCCCCCTCTGTAAAAAATGGAGATCATAAAACCTATCTCAAAGTGGCATGGGAATTAAATGAATTAATGTATGCAAGCTCTTTGAACAGTGACTGTCACTGCTCATGTGTGTGTATGGACTGGATGTGGACAGTTGCTAACCATGGACCTCTCTAGGGCTGTTCACAGCGAGTGGGCCTGACAGAGAAGGGATAAGATTGCAGTGCTTTTTGTGATCCAGTCTCCAACTTTCAGCATTTGCAACATGACAGTTTCAGATGTGCTTATGCTGATATTTCAAATGGCTACAATTAAAATAACTTCAGAGTTTCCAGTCTTGACTGAAAGATAACTGCTTGGGACATCAGCAAGATGGCAGGTTAGAGGTGTGGAGTTCCCTCCATAAAATGAGGACCAAAACAAAACCAATGACTATTTCACTGAGTGTTTGAGGCAGAGTGGTGGGGTGCAGGGGAAATTCAGCACAGATGTTGTGGCTCACAGATACACGATGGCCTCATAAAGAACAAGACAAAGCACACTCCATCTACTGTCTGTCTCTGCAGCTGAGATCAGTTTTGAACCAAGAAGAATTTCACACCAGTGAGAAAGGGTAAGGAGGAGGTTCCTAAACGTCCCCTTTAATGCCATAGACACCCAATGTATTTGCTTCTGAGTAAGCCTACATCTCTCACAGGACCTGAGCTCTCTTTGAGGAGCTTCCAAAAAATCAAAACTAATAACACTGATTTGGAGAAAGAGTACAGCCCACACTATACCTTCACAAACCTAGGTTTCAATCCAGAGTGCCATCTTGATTTTTTGCCTATCACCTGTGAAGGAACTAGGTGGCTCCAACTACTCACCTGCAGTCCCATGAAATCTATCCTGAGTGACTTGGCTAACCATGGCCCCGAGGAAGCAGCCAGATAGCTCCATTCATTCAACTATGGTTCTGGAAACTAATCAGGCAGTTAAGCTTGAACAGACTGTCTCCTCAAATTCCCATGAAGCCATCCATGCAGCTCTTGGATGGGGTGGGTTGCTATCCCCACTACCAGGCATACTACCACTACACATATCTGGGCCTACTGGACTGAACCTGTCCCCATCTGGTCCTCAGAAACTGATGGGTGATCTGCCTCCCCTGCTGCACCAGCCAGACCATCGTAGTTTGGGAAAGGAGAACACGTGACCAGAGACTCCATGCTCAGAGGTGCTGGTGAACCTTTGCTGCTTAAGAGAGCTATCCTGGCTGACAGAGCAGTCCCCCAAACCCCTACATGCAAGGACATTGAGCTATCCCAAGCATTGCTAACACTGGTTATAGCTGAAGAAGCTACATAACCACTATAGTGTGGTGCCCACTTGGAACAAAAGCCAACATGGCCTGGTCAGCCAACACCCTACAACACATGCCTAAGAGAAGATCTTCTACTGTGAAAGCTGGTAGAGGCACTGAACTACGAGGTGCACAGATGTATGAAACAGCAAGGTAACATGAAGCCCCGAAGCAACATAGTAATTTTCTAGCAACAGACAAAAACAAAGGATTGACCAATTGCTGGAAAAAGAATCCAAAACCATAATGTTAGGGAAACTAAGTGAGATACAAGAGAATATAAATAAACAATTCAACAAAAATTAGGACAACAGTTCATGAGCTGAATGAAAAACATAGTCAAGGGCTAGAGCAGAGGGTCAGTGGTTACGGTGTTTACCTGGGACATGTGAGGACATGGGTTTGAACCCCAGAACCACGTACACAATGAAGTGTCAGAGCAATGAAAACCACTCGAAAAACTAAATAAAACTGATTCTCTCTTTCTCTCTCTCTCTCTCACTGTCCCTCTCTCTTAAAACAATAAACAAAAGCAACCAAAAAAACAAATAGCCACAGAGCAAGAAGAGAGAGAGAGAGAACAAAGAGAAAACTTTAGCTAAAAAACTAGTTTCAACAAGTTTTAAAAAATTGAAAACATGTCATGTATCTTTGACCACAGTGGAATAAAACTAGAAATCAACAATGAGAGGAATTTGCAAATTGTACTGATATGTGAAAATTAAATGACATGCTCTTGAATAGCCAATGAGCCTGTTATGGTTTGGATATGAGGTGTCCCCCAAAAGTTCCTGTGTTCATACAGAAATGTTCAGAGGTAAAGTCATCATATCACAAGACCTGTGACCTAATCAGTCCATCCTAATTTGAGAGGACTAAGTGGGTACCAACCATAGGCAGGTGGGGCATGGCTGGAGGAAGTTAGGTCACTGGGGGTGTGATTTTGGGGTTTATATTTTGTCCCTGGCATCTCAACCTCCCCCCGTCTCTCCCCCCTGCTCCCTTTCCAAATACCATGAGTTGGTAGCTTTCTTCTGCCATGACGTTTTGCCTCATCTTGAGCCAAGAGCAATGGAGTGGGTTGACCACCCGCTGGGGGAGACCTCTGAAGCCATGAGACAAAATAAACTTCTTCAAGTTGATCTCATCAGGTATTTTGGCCATAGTGACAAAAAGCTGACTTACACAGGACCAATGAAGAAATCAAAAGGTAAATGAAAATATTTCTTGAACCAAATGAAAAATGGAAACCCAACATACCAAAACATAAGGATATAGCGAAAGCAGCACCAAGAGGGAAGTATAAAAGAAAGAAGGAAAGACAGAAAGAAAGATAAAATTTTCAAATAAATAACCTTACAATGTAACTCAAGGAACTAGAGGAGCAAGAACAAACGAAACTCAAAGTGGAAATAAGAAAAGAGCAATAATGAACACAACAGAGAATCAAAACAACAGAAAAGATCAGTGAAATGAAGAGTTGGTAATGCAAACATATGCCAGGCTCCCAGAGGGGGATAAACTAACTTTTAGCTGTGTTAGGTGAGACTCTTCTTTCATTGCTGTTGATTTTAACCTCTTCATCCTCCCATTCCCCATTCCTCTATCCTTTAGGAATTGGGAAGTAGCCAGTGATCAGAAGAAAAGACAGAGATAACAGGTAAAGAAGATGAATATATATATATATATATATATATATATATATATATAGTACTGGCAATCTTTTTTAAAGAGACAGTGACAAGGGGAGAGAGAGAGAGAGAGAGAGATAAACAATTTTAGTTAGTTTTTAATGTGGCTTTCATCTCTCTGAAGCTTCGTTGTGTATGTGGTGCTGGGATTTGAACTCGTGTACTTGCACATGCCAGGCAAGCACCGTAACTACTGGGGCACCACTCTAGCCTAGTACTAAGAATTAAACTAAGGCTTTTCACATGATAGGCAAACATTCTACCACTGAACTACATGCCAGCCCTTTTTGTTTTTTATTTCAAGACAGAGTCTCACTGCCTTATCCAGTCTCTTCTCAAATTTGTGACCCTCCTGCCTCAGCTTCCCAAGTAGCTGAGATTACAGGCATGTGCCATCATGCCTTGCCAGAGTATCAGCAGTTTTATTCTGATTCCCTGAGCCTCAATTCTCACTAGGTGATGCAAAGAGGGTGTGATTACATCTGCACATGCTGTGGCTTGTGCTATAGGAGAGGAATTTTAAGTTTAGGGAAGGTGATTTTTTTAAATGAGAATAAATATATTTGCCCTTTTCTCTAGAGGGAGATATTAGCTTTATTTTATTGGACAGCAAGCACTCTTTTCTTTCTTCCTGAGACACAATCTGTTTTATAACATTGTTCATTATACAAACTCCCTTGAAAGGATGCTATAGAACAAAGGAAAGTCAGCATGTTTCTTAGGAAGATATACAGAGACCCCTGGAGAATTGTCCTCTCACAGAAAGTAGCTGTAACTATGAATAGAGTTGGAAACTTTGTATATAAATCAAATTGAACCTTGTAAGCAGCAAGATCTCAGACTTTTCTTTGGCATTTAAATTGACCAAAAAATGTTCTGTTATATGAATGACCAGGAAAGAAATTTCAGACAGGGGCAGAGAAAGAACATTCTTACTGCTAATAAAATGTAAAGGGAGAGTGGAGAGGAAAAAGTAAATTGCTTTATGATGAATTTCCTAACAGTTGTGTCTTGTTAACATACCCATATTATCAGGATTTGATGAGCAATCCTGAAGTCATCTATGGACTGGAAATATACAGCTAAACCTTCTTTAAACTGGAAAGGAGTATTATAAAGTCATGTTTGGGTAAACTCCATCTGCCCTTTTCTTTCTGTTTAATCTCTCATTTCTGCTTTCTCTTCTTGCCTACTGTATTTTATTTTGTATAGATGAACTTTTGTGTGCTCATATTTTGCAATCTCCCATAATCTCAGTGTGGGAGCAACTCTGACTTGCTATTGTCCCAGCTCCAGCTTCACCTCTGCATGAACTTTTTGTGCTAGATTCCCAAACCACTTGGCAACAGTCACTTTGCCTTTTGGTTTAAATTCTTCAGAGAGGAAATAATTAGTTACTGCTGGGGCAATGGATTAGCTTCCCTTAGCCAAGTGTCCAATTTGGCCCAAAAATCTGGCTCTGGGGCTGGGTCTGGAGTCTGGTGAAGGCCACAAGGCCTCAGTAGCTATTAGCAGGGTTTGTCCTGAGAAAAGATAGCTGAGGGAGGCGCGAGTGCCCCAAAGTACATCTTCTAAATTCTACTGAATATGATCTGAACTCAGAGAATTTCAAGCATAACACCTATAATATCATTTGAAGCTTAAAAGCCTGGCTTATTTGTTAGTGTCTAGAATGTTTCAAGAAAATTGTAATTCCATTCTGCAAACACCTGATATTGATTGTAAGAGCTTGGTGAGTAGAGGCCTATGAGGACTCACCCTTCCCATTCACAAACTCCTCCAACCACACTTTCAAGTCCCCTCATCCTGCTGATGGGGAGCAAATGGCCTGAAGCACTTAGGTGAGAGTGGCCATTAGCCACCATCCCTAGAACACACATTAGGAACATTATTCAGGGCAGTTTTCTTATTGTCAACAAATCTAATGCAATTGTTCTATTAAATGTTATTTCCATAATAATTTAAACCACTTTGTAAAAGACACTAAATCAGAAAAGTCAAGCATCATTTTGTTGCTAGATAAAACCTGAAATCTGGGGGTAATTGTAAATTCTCTTACTAACAAAGCAATTTTTATTAGTATGTATTACTGTTGGCTTAGGGAAAATTGAGATTTTAAAGTGGCACAAAACAATTATCCTTCTTAGACTAACTAGGGTAAAGATCATGGTAAGAGTGAAGCAAGAAAATGAGACAGGGTGTCACTTTTGCTAATTCTTTAATTTTTTTCCCCTTCTGTTATCCCCATACAGTTCTCTATTTTATGGTATAACAATTCAACTTTGCAGATTGATTTCAAAGGAAGCTTTGAAAAGCTCTTATAAACTTGCAAATATTCAACCTGCATTTCTCCTTTTCTCCTTTTTTTGTCCAACTAAAAGCATTCTTATTATAAGGGAAAACAGTAACATGTCGAACTATTGTTGGAACTGTTATCATTATTATTATTTAAAGCAGCAAGAATCTTTTTGAAACATAAGGAACATGTTCTTTGATTGGTGCGTTGGAGGGATTGCTTGTTTGTTCACCTTCCCCACTCCATCTTTCTGAAGAGCCTATTCACAAGGTTTCATGGAGGGCTGGCAATGAAAGTTAGGTAGGGATTTCTAAAGTGGTGAAATGTGCATCCACTGTGAATTTTCTTCTACGAGAAGATTCTTTTGTTTTTTTCTCCTTGAAAAGATAATTCCTTCTATGGTGTCCTTTAAGGGTCACTTAAGACCAAGCTGCTTCAGGCCATCTTCTGTGTTCATGCAGATTGTCTAGAAGATTTTGTTCTGTGCTCTGGGGCTGACTTTGAAAAGGAAGTTAGACAAATAAGTGAAAATGGTCAATTATACTCATTGGCTAAATCCAGTATGTAGTTGTTTTCTCTACTGCACAGTCTGACCCTAATGCCCCAAATTGAGGGCAGAGATGCTCCAAGGGATGTTGTTTGCTTGGCTCTGGTGCGTGTGTGCGCGCGTGCTTGTGTAAGTGAGAGAGAGAGATAGACTTAGAAGAAGACTCAGAAAAATTGCACAAGGCAGAACAAAGCTTAAAATTTTGTTAATGGAAATATAGGGTAAATCTATACAATTAAAATATGCTGGATTATGTCAGTTCAGTAATGCAAAATGGTACAGCCAACTTGGAAAGGATGTGCAGTTTCTTAAAAAGTTAAACATATACCACTGTTCAGTCCAGAGTTTCCCCTGTTTGGTACACACCTAAGAGAAATGAAAGCATGTATCTAAACATAGACTTGTGTATGAATGTTTGTTGCAGTGTTATTCATAATAGCCCTGAACTGGTAAAAATTGAATGTCTATCAACTGGTAAATGGATTAATAAAATGTGATAGATATATCTACTCGGTGGAATACTGCTCAGCAGAAAACGATGTAAAGCAATAAGTACAATCACATGCACAATCTCAGAAACAGCATGTTAGAAGAAATATACCATGTTCAAGAGGGATGGATACATAAGTCCATTTATATGTCATTTTTGAAGAGCAAAATGACAGCAACAGAGAGCAGATTAATTTTTGCCTCTGGTTAGGAGTGGGGATTGGGGATTAAATGAGAAGGTCAGGAGGGACACTTTGGGATAAGGAAATATTCCAATCTTGATTGTAATTCTGTGTATATGTATTATTCATTTGTTAAAAGATATCAAATCATACTCTGATAGTGGATTAATTTTATTAAATATAAATTGTACTTTTATAAAGCTAAAATGAATCACATGTACCTTGTAAGAAAAAAATTGATCTAGTATTTTGCCTGTTTAATTACAGTTGTATTGTTTGTGAACAAAATCAAGTGTGTGTTGACATTTTAATAATTTGACATTAATTTTTGTCACAGCAAAAAGGCTATTGAACCAAGGTGATTCATTTTATCTTTTGTTTATAGACACATTCTCAACACAGAAAAATTTTTGTTTTTCTATGTATGTTACTAAATAAAGGTATTGCTTAACTGTAATGGCATATGATAGTCCACATAGTCATTTTGTTAATTTATTTATTTGCTTATTTATTTATCTTGACTATATTATCAACAAGGAACTCATAATTGTAATAAAGCTAGCATCTTATGCATTACCATTTTCAGAGTTCACAGAAAGAAAGGTTGGGAAATATTTCTCTGTGATATAAGAATAGGCAAAGCTTAATTCTTCATTTTTTTCATATTTTTTGCCACCATTCTTTTTCAAAATCTTTGTGCTTTAAATGTGAACTACTGCACATTTTGTTTTTGCATGTTTGAGTATTTTATCTTTTTGCTTTCATTTTTAAAAAATTATATTCAATACACAGCAATTAGAAACAATGATATTGCAGCCTTTGAAGGTAAATGGATGGCTATGGAAGAAATTATGCTGAGTAAAATCAGCTTAACCCAGAGAACTAATGGTAGATTGTCTCCACTCATCTGTGGAGGTTGGGACTAGACCCTGGCCAGTGAGAAAGTTGGTCTATTATCATGTGTTAAATCCAGATAAGATGTAATGTTATACAACATAACCCTTTTTTAGAGATATTGTGGGAAGGGGAAGGAAGGGATAATTGGGGGGGGCACTCCTGGGGGTAATGGTAATATCCAGAATCTATACACATTTGATATTATTTTGTTAAAAACTTGTATGGTTGTTCAAAAATTAAAAAATTATATTCTACCCTGTCTATATTTCCAGATATATCTATAATTTTATTTCAGAAATAAAAATAAGATATAATGTTCTAAAATTATTTCTTTCAGCCTTATCACCTTTATTTGAAGAAAGGTCACTGCCACATCTCAACATTACTTAGAAGTAAGGAAACTGAAGCTCACAAAAGGGAGTGGACTGGCTCCGAATTCTCCAGGTTTGGTCCAGTCAGATCTCTATCTTGTTTGGTGCCTGTCCTTCTGCTCTTTCTATTGTATTTTGCAACACCCTGCTTTCTCCAGCTTCTCCAATTGAACAGATTACTCATTCTTTAAGGGATGCACTTAAATGTGCTATGAATTGATAATGTTTCCCAAAAGTTCATGTGTTGGAAACTTAATCCTTAAATTCATGTCAATGGTAATTGAAGTGGAGCCTTTGGAAGGTAATTAAAATTAGATGAGGTCATGAGAATTGGGCACTCATGATGGCATTAGTCGCTTTTTCAGAGACCTGAGCTGACCCAATTGCTCCACCTTGCCATGAGATTCCCTCTGTCACATATGATACAGCAGAAGGCACTCACCAGAGGCTGAGCAAGTGCTGGTGCCAGGCTCTGGGACTTCCCAGCCTCCAAAACCACAAGAAATAAATCTGTTCTTCCTAAATTTCCCAGTCTCAGGCATTCTGTTATAGGAAACAGAAAACAGCCTAAAATATTATGCATTTATTTTGACTTCCAAATTATAAACAAACATACAAACAGAATCTTATTTTAATGAACTTGAACTCACTGGAACATTCTGAAGAGATGGTTCGCCATGTGCTCCACTACTATCAGCAAGAAAGTGTCATCAGCTTCGCTCTGGACCAGAAGCAGGGCCATCTTGGAACACTGACAGAAGAGCTAGGCCAGGAGTGCAGCGGGGAAGTTGCTGGAAAGCACTGTGTCCTGTGTGCTCTCGCAGTCTACCATCAATGCCCTGTTGGGTATTGAAGTGACTTATATTGCTCTCACCCTGCGTCTCGACACATCCAAGCCTCTGCACATGCTCTTCTTCGGTCTTCCTTCAGCCTCTCCTTTCATCTCTCCTCAAATCTCATCTCTGTGAAGTTTCTCCTCACCTGCCCTGTGTTCCTCTATCGTGGTCCAGTTGAATCATGTATAATTCTCTATGTTTCACTTTCTGCTCCACATGAGATGTATCTACCTATCTCCTCATTCTTTGAGGATTTGTGTTTGTGACATTTTGAACAATAGGTGGGCAAATAGTAGCCTTCTGAATCAGCAGCTGTATTAATAAAAGCCAGCCCTCCTGGTACTTAATGGTTGCTTCAAATATATTTGCCAGGTGTGGTGGCACACACTTGTAATCAGAGCAACTGTGGAGGATGAGGGAGGAGCATCACAAGTTCAAGGCCAGCCTCAGCAACTTAGCGAGGCAAATTGCAAGACCCTGTCTCAAGTTAAAAAAAAATAAAAATAAAAAGAGTTGGGAATTTGACTCAGTGGCTAAGTGCCCCTGGGTTACCAGTAAACCACCCTCCCATGAGATTCAGTTTATGAATTGATACATAAAGATTGAAAACAGAGTAAGTACTATTATAAATAAATTAACTAAACACTAAGAATGTAATTCACTTTGCCTTTTATATCAAATGTAAATGATTTGAACTTCTCTAATTTCTGATATTAGCAAAAGGTTTAGGATTTCCTCAGGGTTGCTCTCTCCAAATATTCCTAAAATTCTAAGAAACAGTCTCCTATTTGCTTGCTTTCTGCTTCTTAATCTCAATGATTGAACTCAGAAATAACCGAAGAGGTAATTCTCCTGGCTGCGAGACTCTGGAGAATCCCTGACCTAGGTGTCCACTGTAAGATAAACTGCATTGCAGGATCAGATACAGAATAGGCCTGCCTAGGTTATCCTGGGGATGCACCCAGTGGTCCAGGAATGCTGAAGAAATGCCCAGGGCATTCCCCTCTCTGGCTCACTTGCAACTATGCCTAAGGAGCATGGTTGTTTACAGGGTAATGCTCTTTCAGGTGTATTTTCAGCCCAAATTACCTGGTATCCAAGTGTTAGAGTTCTGATAGATAAGATATTTCCAGCTATTGCTTCTAAAAGTGTTTTCAGTGTTCACCCTTGGGGCCAGATGACTTAGGGGGAAATAGCCTTATACTGCCCAGAATGAGCTCTTCCCCTCTAACCTGAGAAGGAATTCTGTGTCCCTAATGTCTGAAGTCTCAGACCTATTCTTCTCAACACTTACTGCTAGGGCTGGAGCTTAGACATGTCCCTATAAACCAGAGATCTTTGGAAAAATGGAACTCCTTCCATGAGAGAGTTGAGATTCCTAATGAGGTTCTATGATTAAGTGAATATGAATGTCACTCCTAATTACAGGAAGCAAAGGGAAGAAGGAGCTGTCCGTACAAAGTCCAAGGCAGACACCGTTCAAGGCAGCGATCTGCTGGACCCATACCTGGAAAAGAGAAGACTGATAGAAAGCCTGCTGTTGAACGATCCAGGCGAAGAAGACGGGGGAGAAGGCAGAGAGAAGGGCAACTTCTTTCCTCTTCACACAGTGGTAAAAGCTGATCCCATCCCATCCGTTCCATTCCATTTCCATGATGATCGTGAGGAGCTTGTTAGTGAGATGCTCATTACCCTAGGTCCTGTTACCTCATCCCATTGAGATGCCTATAGCCCTGGGTCCTGTTACCTCATCCCACTTGAGTGTGATTTCAAAACAGCATGTCTTTTCTTTATCATTCTCATTTTACCATTATAACCTCTAGCATCTTGGATTTATTTCCAGAATAATTCCCTGCAAGAATAACCGTTTTTCTTTTTAGAGAAAGAGGGACAGGAGGAAATACAGAAAAAGAGAGGATCAATTATTATTCAGTTTTTCAAGTGGCTTTTGTTGCTCTAACACTTAGTTGTGGTGCTGGGGTTGAACCTGCATATTCGTGCATGCTAGACAAGTGCCTTAACTGCCAAGCCACCACTCCAGCCCCCAAACAACCATTTTTAACTGTGATACTTTCCAGGCATGGTTTTAATCTCTCAAATCCACTATATTTGTTTCTTCATATTTTGTAGTAAGAGACAATTTTTGAAATTAGGTCATACAGTATACTAACTATGAAGATTCCATTTAAAAAATGGTAATTGTTTTTATTTCCCATTTTGTATGTAAAGAGACTACTATGATTTAGGCATGAGGTGTCCCCCAAAAGCTCGTGTGTGAGACAACACAAGAAAGTTTAGAGGTGAAATGATTGTGTTATGAGTATTAACCTAATCGGTGCATTTATCCCAATAGGGATTAGCTGGTTGGTAATCATAGGCAGGTTGGGTGTGACTTTGGTATATGTATATTGTTCTTCATGTTCTGAGCCACTTTCCTCTACCACATCTACCATGATGTTCGGCCTCATTTTGGGGCCCCAAAAAACAGAGCTGGCCATCTATGGACTGAGACCATCTATGGACTGAGACCTCTGAAACCATGAACCCCAAAATAAGATTTTTCTCCTCTAATTGTTCTTGACAGGTCTTTGGGTCACAGCAGTGATAAAGCTGACTAAAACAGAGACTGAGGATCTGAGTGGCTCCCCACCTGAAAGCACATGGTTTGTAAATTGTAGGAAAGGATTTAAATTCAGGTCTACCCAGACATGGAGAGATCTTAAGCACAAAGCAATGGTCATAGACCTATTTTCTGCCTAGAAGCAGCACAGGGAGTACCCTCTCACTCACTCAAAATTTAATCAATTGCCAAAGACTGTATTCATTTTCTCCAAAGAATGGGGCCCTGAGATGCTTTCCACCTTGAGGAAAATGACATCATCTCTTAGACAGCAAGAGTTCAGAGTGTGCTTGCAACCTGAGCTCTTCTCCACCTTGTAGGCATACTGTAGTATTATATGACAAAAACACACTGATACAGCTCAGAAAAGTTTTAAGCTTCATGGGTAGGCACAAAAGTAATTTTTTCCAGGAAATCACAAAATTTAACTGATCATGTTATTATAGTCACCAAGGGTCCTATTTTAATAATTGCTGTACAGATCCATAGACAAACAAACCACAGTTTCAATAAGGAATAAGGCTACGATTTCTGGCAAAAGAACACCTGATCAACAAAAGAAATGTCTAAATAGGGAAACATAAACTAAGTATCTCAAACTGTCTGTAATAGGTATAACTGAAAAACAATGAAAATCAAAGTATTTTTTGAAAATTTCTCTCAAATGATTAATTAAAACAGTGATATGCATTAAGTACCTACACATGCCAGATGTCATGTTAAGCCATGTACATGGAAGATCTTGCTAAACCCTCGTTTCAGTCTTCTGTATTAGGAGCATGCTTCATCCTTAGGATCTCACGTTACAGATGGGAAAACTACAACGTGGTAGTTGAATCTCACCCATTGTCCAGCACTGGTGCATAGTAGACCCAGTGCTTGACCCCAGAACCTTCTCTTTCAATCAAAAGTTCCCTGAAGGTGGGGCATGGTGGATGCACACCTACAACCCCAGGACTTTGGAAGGCTGAGGCACAATGATTGCAAGTTTGAGGTCAGTGTGGGTAAGTTAGTGGAGCCCTTGTCTCAAAAATACAAAGAGTAAAAGACTGGGGAAAAAGTTTACCGAAGGAATTAATTGCAATACAGTCAAATAATAGTATATTACTGATCCTTCAAATAACATGTTTTCTTTTTCACAGTGAGACTTTTTGATATTGGCACTGTAGCACAAAGATACATGCTTAAGATGAAATAGGAATGTTCTGAACAGCTGTCCCCATCCACCTTTTATTCCCATTGAAATTGAAGGACCACACATTTTGTGCATAAATGAAAGCTTGTAAACAGGGCTTGGTTTTGAGAAGAAAGACAGGTCAGACATGCTATTCAGTAACTGAAAGAGATGAGATTCTAGATACTGCAACCAGAAGCTTGTCAAAGAAAGCAGAATACCTCAGTGATTTTCATATAAAAGACACAGGGGTTGGAATTCAGTAGCTCTTCTTCTTCTTTGGAGAAAATGAATGCAGCTTCTGCCAGCTGATAAAATTTGGAGCACGGAGGGAGGAGCTCCCTTTGTTTCCTCCAGGCAGAAAATAGGTCTGTGGGTGTTGCTTTGTGCTTGAGGGCCTTTCACGTCATGCTATGTCTAACAGATGATGGCAATGATCTCCAGAGGGACATCAACCAGGGGCCCCTGTAGAATTGCATGGGCTATTTGGGTAATTTGAGTTTGCATTACTTCAGTGTAGGCCAAGTACTCAGCTTGGGAGTCATTTTTTTCTGGATGATCGGGACTAGGTTGGCAAATATTATTTGGAGGCATCTAAGCTACAAAGAAAAAACACTGGGGCAAAAGCCACCTAACAGGCTCGGGGGTGTGAGCTAATGTGCCTGACTTTCTGGATTTGTATTTCAGCTCTCATTGAGGATTTTGATGTTGAAAAGTTGTTATTGTTGTTGTTTTAATGAAAGGTGGTCATTAATATGCATAAAACAATCAGAATAATATGTAATTCATTTTAGTTAATCTCTTTCTCTCCACGCCAATCCAGTTCTTGTTGTCCTAGATTTTCAAAAGGGACACTTTTTATGATAGGCTTAACTTGTCCATTGACTCTCAACTATCATGCCAGCTACAGCTCTCCATTCTGCCCCCTCTCCAGGGCTACTTCACTCTAGTTTTTTTCCAGGAATAACACAAAGAAGATCGTATTTCTTCACCCAAGAGTCTTTCTTTCCTCAATAATGCCCCCAGGCATGGGATCTGTATTATAATCTGATGCTTTCAACTTTCCAAACACATTTGTTTATAAGAGGTAGGGTTTATTAGACATCTGCACTGTAAATATCCTAACTATATTTATGCTAATATGAGTAGTATGATGTCCATTTTACCTATGGAGAAATTAAGGCACAAATTGCTTCAAATCCATCAAGACTCACAGATCTGGAAAATGGTAGAGTGGGAGTTTCAATATAGAGTGGCATGGCTCCAAATCCTGTACTCCTCTTTATAAAACCACACTATGTTTGCCTTTATTTTATTCATTGGCAAAAGACTGAAGTCCCATTCTAAGTTGCCAATCTTATAAATACAACCTGTGGTTCTCATGCAGAGTAAAAACATGTATGTGTGGATGAACATAACCCATGGCCACTACTAGAAGCATCAAAGCCTGTTTGTGTTTGTGTGAGAACCAGAATCACCTGTCCAAACCCAAAGAATGGACTAAAGACTCAAGGTATAGCAAAAAGTGAGACTTTACTGGTAGCCTATCCCCTGATATGCAAGGTCCCTCCTCCAGTTCCTCTTAGGCTGAGTTCTACGGGATGTACAATCTTCCTGAATGTTGCCTAGATTTTACTGTCTCATACTGAGTTATTTAAAGAAATATACCTTTAGTTGTTTCCACCTCCCTTTGTTCTCTTGTGGTGGGAAAGTCTTCTTGGATTGAGTGCACTTTGGCACATATGCAGTTCTTCTTTACCTAAGTTAATTCTTAACAGAGCGATTTTTGTCTCTGTTGGTCAGGCTGACCCCTTCACCTACCTTCTGTTTTTCAAGGGGCTGTTCAGGTACATGGACTTTGAATCGGGCACATACATAGGCTATGGTGCTATTGTGTGAGCTAACTGTTTGTAACTTTCCGTTCTACTCTTTTTCTCCTCCAGCTCCTTTTTTTTTTTTTTTTTTTTTTTGTATCTCAGTTTTGCATTTAAGGCTAAATACTGCATTCTGAAAATGGACCCCCAGACTTTCTATTTCTCACAGTTAGGTCTGAGTTTACAGGTGAGGTGAGGGGGGCCGATCTTCTTCCTGTACAAATTGGGCTTTAGACAATGTGCAAATTCTCAAGGTGCGGGCAAAGAAAAAACAAGATTTAGTGTTGCTTCTTATCATCTCTGGACTTAGTAGGCGAGAACATTCATTGAGAGGAGTAAATAGTATGATATCTCATCCCTAGACTAATGTTGCATAAGATACCAGCACCTGCACACAGTGAAAAGGGGGATGGAGTTGTTCTGGTACTCAGTGAGTCTTGAAGGAAACTGGGAGACCTCATCAGTCCTCATTCTGTCACAGGACAAGCAGGATGATTCAGCATCTTCTAGGACCCTTGGGATATTACTTAAGATCGAATTTTAAATTAAAATTTTTTAAATTATGAAAAATTTTAAATTAAGTTTTTAAATTATGAAAAAATTTAAACACATGCAAAAATAGACCATGGTGAACCCCAAAGTATTCCTCATCCAGGGATAATTATGCATTCCTGTTACACCTATACTTCCACCACAGTAGATTAAATCCCACATTATATGATAATATTGAATTTTAATGGAATTCAGAAAATACAGTTAAGCTGCAACACCCTGTCCCTCTATCCTAGCATAAGACTCAGGGAGTTACCCTAATTGCACAATCCAAGGGATTGCCCTGGTTAGATCTTGATCATTTCTGAGGATCTCTTTCTTCTCTGGTCCCTTCAGTACCAGTTTCTGTCTCCTCTGTGTTATAATCAAGGTTTTCATGACTTTCTGCGGCAGGGCAATTTTTCTAAAGTTCTCTGTAATCCATGCTACTTAGATATGCACCCAAATTATTGACTTCCCCAACTGAGACGTGGGAATGGGAACATAGGGCCCCAATCTGGGCTGCTGCTCCCTCTGCTTCTCTCCTGCTTTGCTGAAGTGCCTTCTTCACCTGTTCCTTTTGTTTGTTTGTTTTTTATAGACTGGGTACATGGAAGGATGGGGTGTTGCTGCTGCAGGGAAGACCTGCTCTTCTTCACAGACCCTATCCTAAACATCCTGTCTATCTCAGAGTTCACAAAATTCCCAGGCTATCAGGAGCGTCTGCTCAGCTATGTCTTGCTTTAGAATCTATCTTCTCTCTCACCAGAGGCAAGGAGATCAGGAGCTAGGATCTCTTCAAACACGGTGGGAAACACTAGGAGAAAAAATTAATAATTCAAAATACTGTGCTGCCGAAGATTGGATGAAAATTTTGTTACAGAAAGAAGTGAATTCAGCACAGCAATCTTGAGAGTCTTGTAACACATGAGTAGCAGTACAGGAACATGGCTTTGGGAACCGGTAGGGCTGGATTTTAATCCCTTTTTACGGTTCAAGGTATTTCATGACCGTTCCTTCATTTTCTCATCTGTTTAACAGGGATGATAACACGTGCTTATAGTGCTTGTTACAAAGCAAGCACCTAAGTAACATTAGGTATTATTTCTGTTACTGTTATTACAGTGCTTTGGGAATGAGAACGAACTGTCACTGAGGTCATAGGTGAGAACTGCTTAGAGAACATGGGTCTGGAGGGGGATGTACACCTGGTGTAGACAAACGTTGGGGGTATTTGGCAGAGAGAGAGCATTATGGTTGAGGAAAATATGTTCAACAGGGACAATCACCAAATCCCTGTGCATTGTCACAGTTACCAGCTACTAAAAATATTAACCAAATCTGAAATTGTTTTTCATATAATTAGGTCCTCCCTTCATCACAAACAAAATATGTGGTTTGTAGAAAATATTTAGATGATTCAATTAAAATGAAAGTTAAAACTATTCATAAAATCATCTTCAAGAAATAATTGATGTTCCTATTTTTAATTGTGGTAAAAGATATATAAAATAAAAAATTCAATTTTAGCCATTTTTAAGAATATAGTTTACTAATGTAAGTACATTCTCATTGTTGTGCAACCAATCTCTGGAACTCCTAGTGTGTGAAAATGAAAGTCTATACCCATTAAAGACAACTTCCATTCCTCCTCCTTCTGAGACAGTCTGGGACCACCATGCACTCGTTAGCCTTCACTCATGACCTGTTACCCATTATATGTATGGTATGTATTCTTCCTAACTCCTCACTCTCCCAATCTTACCCACCACAGAAACCAGTTACAGCATGAAAGCCAGGGTGCCTCTGGTCTAGCATTCCCCCAAATAAACTAAAGGAGAGAGTGAGACTACTGAGGATCACCACACAACGGCAAAAGACTAATAAGCTCCTGTCCCAAGCTGTTGCTCATTAAGACCATAGTGTTTGTCTTCTTCAGCCCCACTCACATGCTCCCTCAGCAGCTACAACAGTTCAATCTTATCACAAGCCCAGAATGTTCATGCAGGATGGAAGTGCCCACAGATGGTACAGCAATTGCTGGGATAAACCGATTACCCATTCCTCAAGGCCAGGATACCTGCATAAGAGAAAAACATCTTTTGAAACTGCCCATGACCACTGAAAATTACCAGGCCATACCCTACCCAGTCACTCCATAAAAAGGTTGTTATTTCCCTTTTTCAAGAAGCAGCCTGCTTTCTTTACCAATACTGTCTTCCCTCTCAGGGAGGCAAACTTACCCAATTAAAGATTTGTCTGTGTGTTTGAACTCCTTGGCTTAGTTTCACTTTTATCATTGCCAGGTCTGAAGTTCCTGTCTCCTACATTATTTCCAGTTCCTGGTAACCACCATTCTACTTCCTGTCTATGAATTTGACTACTATAGGTAACTCATATAAATTGGAATCATACAGTATTGGTCTTTTTATGGCTGGCTTATTTCACTTATAATTTTCTTATAATATAGTTTGGTTACCTGTTTTTGTATGGAAGAGTTTGGATCTGCCATTGTTTATTTTACCCGTGTCCCTGCAGTGGGCCAGTTAGGATCTTACAATTAAAATCTTTATAAATAATCCTGTAATTATCCAGAACTCTTTGGGCAACATCCATTGTTACCTCTCTAGGGTAAATTTCTAGAAGTCCATTGACCATTGACTATGCTAAAGGTATACACACATTAGGGTTTTGATAAATTCTGCCACTCTTCCATTTTGAAAAATGGAAGCAATTCCCATAGCTACCAGAAGTGTGAATGCTGATTTTCTACTCACTTTTACTTTTCTTTCTTTTCATTTTTGAACTCAAATTGGAGTCATTTTTGATCCCTCCTCAGTCATCACTTAAAGCCCCCTGAAGCACAGACCTTGCAATGGATAAACCAAACACCTCCCTTCCTCTACCCAAAGGGCTAAAAATTCAAACTGAAGACTTCATGCTTCAAGAAGTCCAGGATGGTTAACTTAATCCTGTTAACCATAGAATCCCAGGCTCCTGGTTTAGGATTTTCTCAGTCTTTGAAGATACAGAGAATCCTGTTATTTAGTGGCCTAAGGATATAGCTTACACTGACTGAATCATTCTTTGTTGTTGTTCTTTAAATTTAATTCCTAACAATACTGTTGTTAGGAAATCTTAGCAAAATTTGATTCAAGTTAAAATGCCAGCATGAGAGAAAATAATGTTGAACATATCCACCAAAAAGAATCAGTTCACAAAATTTGACTTGGGATGGTGTTTTAATCATTTTATTAAGAAAATCAGAGTATGTGCATCCTAATTATCTATGGTTAGAGTTTTTAATCATGTCATGATACAATATTTTTCAAATACATGTACAAGTAGCATATTCTTGGTTAAATGTCAAGTGCAAATTTATCACATCCTTTGAGGGTTTGCTCATTATGTCATTTCCAAAACAATCAGATTTAGAGATTCAGCAAAGGAATAAAAATTAATAAACTGGAAGATCAACAAAGATATTACTTTTTAGATGTTAGATTGAATGGAGTACTTCTGAGTGAACTTAATGAGGTAAAGAAGCAAGAAGGGTTCTAAATACTCCTTAAGGGGAAATGAGTACCAACAATTACCCAAATTATGCTACATTGCTTTATAATACACATGCACACACATACACACACAAAGAAAGCTCTGGAAGACATTGCTACACTATTGACTAAGAAGCCATTTATTTCCTTTCCTGACCAGGGTATGAAGCATGGTTGTTGTTTTGGGTCTGGTAATTCTGAGCAGTGATTTAGAATTCAGTCATAAATAACAATTTCCTCCCTTATGGCTCATGTCTATCAGTAAAACCTTATTTACAAAATTCCATTTGACTTTTTTCCCTAGTTTCCTCTTTTTATTGTTTGTCATGTGAAGACAGATTCGCTGGGGTCAGCTGTCCCTGATTTATGATTAAAGCTGAATTCAGGCAAATCCTGGTTCAATTCTGCGACATGGTGGTGAGAGCAGGGTCACTCGGGGACTGGAGAAGAAGCTTGTGAGATCTTTGAGGATGTATTCCCAACAACAGCAATCTCCCTGCCAATGCGGTGAAACTTAGTGAAACTGAGGTGCAAAAATATCTTATCCTTTTTATACATAAATAGACATATAGTGTGTCTATAGTATTAAAATGTGATGAAGGTGATGATTAGGGAAAAAATGTCTACAAAATTCAGTGTTGAGGAGGGCAATAATGGGAAAAGTTTCAGAGATAGTGACAGAAGAAACTAAGGAGCCCAAATGACCAAATTTAAGAGCTCCTGAGCTTACAATGGGTACTATTCATCTTTCTAGGATATCTTCGTTAGTTGTGCTTTGGAGGGGAGGTTGTAGGCTACATTTTTCTCACCTCCTTTTCTTTTTGAATCTTTCTAGGAATCCCAGCAGAGAACAATGCAGAATAAAGTACTGAAACAGAATGATAGGCTGCCTGTATTTATGAAAACTTAAATGGCTTCAAAATGATGACCAATAGAATTGAGAAGGAAAGTTATGCTCAGTGATGCTTTACCTGGCAAACTTTGACTGGCTAGATGATGGTCTTGTCACTCTCAGGATTCTCAGAAATACTTGAGGGGGACTGTGGGAAATTGCTTGCAAAATCGCCTGCAATTTTCGCTGCAGCTGTGTCCTCTGCAATGTGATTTTGCAGCATCTCCAATCAAGAAGCAGCCTTATTTCTCCTTGAAAGCTGAGGCCTCAAGAGACCTTTGCATGTGGAAGAGAGACAAATCCTCTCTACCCTGCACCCTTGTGTTAGGTTTTCATCAATATGACTGCAATACCTGACCTGAGCAACTTAGAGAAGGGAAAGTTTATTTGGGGGCTCATGGTTTCAGAGGTTCTGTCCAAGGTCAACCAACTCCACTGCTCTTGGCCTGAGGTAAGGCAGAACACCATGGTGGAAGGCCATGGCAAAAGAATGCTGATCCACTTATAGGAGAGAGGGGGGTGCAGAGGGAAGAGCCAGGGACAAATGTATAATCCCCAAGGCACACCCCCAGTGACCAACTTCCCCCAGCTACGCCCCCACCCATCTACAGGTACCACCCAGTAGTCCATTCAAATTATTAACCCACTAATTAGGTTATGGCTGTCACAATCTATTCATTTCATCTCCTGCATTAACATAGGAGCTTTCTGGGGATACCTCAGATCCAAACCTCAGCACTCCCTAAGTTCTTATGTGGAACCTTTGACAGTGTCTAGGAACCAAATTAACACATGGTGGGCAACAAGAGAAAAGCATACAAGATTTATTAATTTTATGTATGCATGGAGATCTCTAAAAGATAGTGAAGTGAGAAGAAATGGCAAAAGCAAGATGTTTTTCATACTTTTTAGGCAAAGAATAATAAGTTTGCAACAAAATGATAGGACGAAAGGATCTCCGGACAAGTAAATTTTAGGGAAGTCACTAAGGTATATGGGGGACATGAAGCTGTGGAAGATAAGGGTGTCTTGAGTGAGCTTATTTATTCAGGTCCATTACAGCCCCAGTTACAAGCTCTGGTGATGAAGGCTATTTCTCACCCTGGTATGGGGAAGACACATCCTCCCAAAGGAATCTTTAGAGCTTGCCATAAGTAGGAAAAGATGGTCTAAATGGCCCTGCTTTTTTTTTTTTCAGCTACAGTTCCTCAAGTGATATTAGCTTGAAATAATCAATATACCTTTTTGTTACATTTTTAGATGATATGTCCTTATATCCATTACATGCTTTTGTTCTCTTTAGAGGCAACTGTCTCCTCTGTGAAAGAGCCTAAGTGATACTGAGGAGGGATGAAAGACCATGTGGAGCAGAGATGCGCCGTTCCAGTTGAAGTCACCCTAAATCAATCAGCACTCAATTGACCCAGCAGAGACCACAGACACAGAATAGCCTCTCTAAGTTGATGCATAAAATTTAACATCATATTTACCCTATGTAGACAGGTTATATCTGGGATTTCTTCATTCTTGTTTTTGTATTTATTTTTTAGTTTTTTTGTTATTTTGTTGTTCTTTAGGGTTTTGTGGGGATTTCTTGTTTGTTTTACTAGGCTGTTTGTTTATTTTAGTCCTTGCCACATCTAGTAATTCAGAATTTGAGACTAGAACTGCTCAATTAAAATTGTTATACACAGAATCGTAACCAGATACACGTTTAGTATGTTCAGTCACTAAGTTTCATAGTGGTTTGCTTATGAGGCACAAACGCGGAGAGCAACTCAAATTCTGCACTACTAAAATAAAAAAGCCCACCAAAACAAACAAGAAACCCCCACAAAACCCTAAAGAACAAAAACACACACAGCAATATGAAAAAGAAAAAGCAAAAATGAAGAAATCCCAGATATAACCTGTCTTCACAGGGTAAACATGTTGCTAAATTTTATACATCAACTTGGATAGGCTATTATACCCAGTTGTTTGTTCAAAGACCAGAAAAAATGTTGTTTTAAAGGTACTTTAAAAATGTAATTAATATTTTTATCAGTGAGATGTTGAGTAAAGCAGATTACCCTTCATGATGCATGTGAGCCCCAACTATTCAGTTTAGGAGAAACGCTCAGGTCCCCTGAGGAAAAATATCTGCCTCCAGCCTGACTTCTGGCTCCAGACAAAGCATCAGCTCTTGTCAGAATTTCCCACCAGCCAGCTTGACCTGTAGATTTTCTGACTTGCCAGCCTAGTGCAGTAGTTTTTCTAGCTTCTTTGTGACCGTGAGACTCTTTCTTTCAGTTACTATTTACACAAAAGGACAACTTTTAAAAGTGAGAAATCTGGAGTGGCTGGGTTGAGGGGGCGTAAGAGGTGCTTGGTCTCCTCTTTGTCCATCGCTGCACTCTCTGGGCAGCTCTGGAATTGACCTTGTGGAACTGCTGGGGTTCTGAAGAACTGTTGGAACAACCTCAAGCTCAGGGGTGGGAGAGTCAAGTCTCTAAACCTCCCTGGAGCTCAGTTTTCTCTGGAAGAGGATGAAGTTCTGAAGCTAGGTGATTGCCTAGGATGCCATCAGCTTGTTCATTTAGTGAGTGTGTGATTTATTTCCTCTAATTAAAATATTAGTATTTTGAGCATCTTCTGTATATTAGAGGCTTTGTCAATGATTACTGGCTCGGTTAATATAACCACCTGGCAGAATAGGCATACTATCCTCATTTACAGATGAAGAAACTAAAAGTTCAAAGAAGATAAGCAGTGATTTGTGGTGAGAGTCCCCTTCCTCCAGTACTAAAGGCTCTCCAGAAACAGGAGACAAAACCTAGGCACAACAGTGCGCATGCACAGTCACAACTCGGCTGCACTTCTGCAGCTCCCATATCCAACCCACATGTATGTTTCTATCATGTTACCGTGTAGGGGAGACAAAGGGACAAATGTAGAGTGGAACTGGCAGAGCTCATGGAAGACAGCACCACGCTGCATTCGGGGTTTAACCTTTGGGTATTGATCCGCCAGGCCAGGGCTGGCGCGAACAAACACTGCTTCCTTGGTGTCCGGGCTGGAGCAGTGGCTCGGGGGTTACGGGCTTGCCTGGCATGCACAAGTACATGGGTTCAAACCCTAGCACCACGTACACAACTAAGAGTCAGAGCAATGATAGCCATGTGAAAAACTCAATAAAAATTGATTTTCTCTCTCTCTCTCACTGTTCTTCTCTCTTAAAAAAAAAAAAAAAAGCCTTGGTGTCCTGTCTGTGCTAGAATCTAGAATCCCACAACAAATCAAATTAGGTGTCAGAACTAGAATGTGAATCCAGGTCTGTGTGACTCCAAGGACAATACCCTTTCTAGCGCCCATTCTGCTCCTCATGAGGCAAGCAAGGCACACTGAGTGTTCCTGGAAACCTTTCTCAGTTCCTTCTAGCAGCTGGCTGCTTCTCTGTGGAGTTTGGTCCTTGGTTGCTCCTTTAGGTGCCCTGTTGCTCACATAACAAGAACCCATCTAGCCCTTGAAGTGCTCATCTGTGTGCCATCTTAAGATGGTTCAAACGCAAACACCTGAGCATGGATTTTTACTATCATCTTTTTATTCGGTAAAATTCAGTTTGTAAACAGGAGTCCTTGTACTCCACCATAATGCACTTACATCGCAGAAACAGCATTGCCTACCAAACAAAAAAAGGTAGCTGCCCCACGCCCTTCACTGCAGATGGGCAGCCACATATATTGCCTTGTGAGCAACCAAATCACTATTTGGAAATATATTTCCAAACATAGTCTGCCAATTCATAGTGCTTTTCCAAGAACTGTTTCCCCTATTTCTTGCCTATAAAAACATCTGTATTTCTTGGTTCTGTGTCTGGTTGTATTGATTAAACACAGGCTGAACATGAATAAAACAACAAGACAGAAAATCAGGTTTTTGACTGTACAGGGGGATTTAACATAGTCCTAGGCCACAAGGCCCTTTAAATCTTATTCTTTTAAAAACTGCCCCTTAAAAATAGTGCCACATCTAGCTTCTCTTTTATTCTGCTACTTTCTATCCAATAAATTCTCCAGTTTCTATTTTGCTCCATGTCATCACTACTCTGTTAGCTGAGCCTCAAGCTTGTGGCTTCAATTTTATTTTTCCAATATGAAATGTCAGAAGGTTAAGAGATCAAGCAATCAGTAGCTACATTCCTTTTATAACATGTATTCTTTTATTTAAGAGGCAATATTCTAGCCATCCTGAGATGAAAGCAGGCTGTCTTTTCGATCTTCTGTAGCCCTCTGTTCCATTATTTTTCAGTTAGGGAGGCCTCATTTCTATCAAGGTTTAAGCAGCAGCTCTGAGAGTGGAGGTAGCTGGCGGCTCTACTGAGAGATTTATGTCCAATGGGAGACTTTGACTTCTCTCTCCTCCTCTTAAGTGATGGGAAGATAGTTTTCCTATTTATCTACAACATTTTATTATGTTAGAAACACATCTGAACGGATTTTCTCTAAAGCAGCATTTTGACACACAAAATATAAAATAAAATATAACAATTATAAACTCCTTTGTAAACATATGCTACTTAAAATTTTTTTTCATAGTTATAGAAGCAATAAGTGGTTTAATTAAAGGACTCCAGAGCTTTTTACGTTTTTTTTTTTTAACATGTTTAACAAGATGGTCTCTTGTGGATCACATGAAGTTAAGAAATAGATGGTACATGATTACAGAGCTGGTGTTTATCCCTGTCCAGAGGTGGTGCTCTTTGATACAAAATAAAAACAAAAACAACCCTCCCCCACAAATATACCAAACCAGAACAAAAACAACTGATGAAGGCCACTGGTTTCCTTATGGACACACTGCATATTTTATTTTTCAGTTTCTTTATTACAAATTCCATCTCATTTCACCTTGACCTTATATATTAACAGATGACCCTGCAATAGATTGTACTCAGTGAGCCTGTGATTTTTCTTTGTTTAGTGGTTTCCATTATTTACTAACGATTGGTCTAGTTGCCCTGCTTCCTTTGTCTAATGGATGGCGAGCCTTCTTGCCTTTTACATGTAGACTTGCAGAGTTTCGACATTAAATGGTCCTAATTTTATACATGGGAAAGTCAAGGTTCAATGAATTAAGTTGCTTGTATACCCATAAGCAAGTTAATTAATATATCTAACTTTTCATTTTCTCCTCAGAGAAATAATAACAATAATAATAACAATAATTTTTACTGTACAGAATTATGAAGAGAATGAAATATGACATGTGAAGCATTTGGTATTTTGAGTGCCCTGGCGTACATGTTTCTGCAGGACTTTCCTCCTTCTTCCTCCTCTGGTTTTAGTTGTGCATAGGAAGACTTTGGAAACTTAGCTAAAGTTATCCAATTATCATAGTCAGAATAACCTTATAGTAGTCAACATAACTAACCCAAAGGGGTAATTGGAAGAGTTAGGTCAGAAAATAAAAGAGAAAAAGAGAAAACATCTTGAACCTGGAGGAAGTGAAGTGCTATGTGATATTTTCAGGGCTAGAATTTGAAGTGGTTCAATTTATTTAATTGGAATAGATTCCTAATAAAAGACAGCCAAACGAACAAGAAAAGAATGATCTTTTCTGATCATTATGGTATTATATAATATAAAGAAATAGAAGCAACATTAGTTTAATTAAAATAAGGAGTATTAAAAGAAACAGAAGGGAGAGGATTTGTTTACCTTTATTTGCTAAGAAGATAACAACACAGATTCAGTACCATTATAATACAGCGGTTGTTAATATAAAAAACTTGGAATCAAACAGTAGTGGGTTTATATCCCAGCTTCATTACATGCTATGTAACCTTCCAAAACTATCTGTATGATAACGGTAACATCTATGTAATCATATGAAATACTCGTTTTGTAGGTCAAAAACAGTCAAATACTAGCTATTTCATCCTATTTAATCTAGTTGTGGGAATAAAAATATAATGTAGGTAAAGATGTTACCACAATCACAGGCATCTTCTAAGAGCTCAACAAAAGGTAGTTCTTATTTTCTTATTATTACATCAATGTGTCCAGCTATAGGAGAATAAAAACCCCAATATGGTTCTCCCGTACAATGATATAAACTAAAAATCATTGAAAATATGATTATGAGGAATTATTAAACATGAGAAACTATATTCATGATAAAATACTGAACAAAAAGTTAAGATCTAATAATATGTAGTTCATCACAATTTAAAATCATATACTCAGAAATATTTATTTATTTATATAGGAGAAAGTCTGAAGAAAAAAATGAAAATGTTAAGTTGTTTCTCAGTAAATTATATCAATGAATATTAATTACATATTTGTATCAATAAATGTGACAAGATTTTCTTGACATGTTTTTTCCATCTTCTGTAAGCTCAGACTACTTTTAAAATTAATAAAAATATAAGCCCTTTTCCTGTCTCACCAAAAGACAAAAAATTATGACAAGATTTATAATCATAGAGCATCCTATTTGATAAATGCTATTATGTTAACTGATTAAACAATTTAAAAATAAGTGTCAGGTATTGATTTTTTTTTTTTTTGGCAATGCTTTTTTGTGTACATTGGAAAGGACAGTGTAAAAGAGGAAGCTGAAAAAATAGCACACTATGGCAAAGTTAGAGAAAAATTAGCCTGGTAAGTTCTTGAACGAAGGTGTAGAATGGAAGGGAGAGATGTGGCTTGTCCATTCAGGCTGCTGTAACAAACTACCATAGACCAGGTGGGTAAAAAACCACAGAAATTTATTTCTCACAGTACTGGAGGTTGGAAAGTCAGAGGTCAGGGCCCTGGCAGATTTGGTGTTTGGTGAGGGTTTGCTTTCTGTGTCATAGATGCCAACACATTGTTGTGTTCTCACATGAGGGAAGGGGAAAGAGGTCTTTCTGGGGCATTTTTTAATGAGAGCACTAATCTCCTTCTCTAAGGACTTGCCCTTGTGATCTAATACACCTCCCAAAGACTGTACTTCCTGTTACTATCACGTTGGGGGTTAAGGTGTCAACATTTGAATTCTGTGGGGACATAAACATTTAGTCCTTTGCAATGTGGTAATTATTTAGGCATGGAGTTAGTAGGCTACACACACACACACACACACACACATATACATATACTATTCGTATATTCTTTGATAATTTTCCTTTTCCAGTGTTTTAATCAGCTTTTTGCCCCTGTGACAAGAATAGTTTTAAGAGGAAAAGTTTACTTGGTTGGGGGCTCATGGTTTCAGAAGTCTTAATCCATAGAAGGCCAGCTCCATTCCATGGGGTTCATGGTAAGGCAGGACATCGAGGCAGAAAAGTGTGGTGGAGGGAAGAGGCTCAAGGCATTGCAGAGAAGCAGAGAGGAACAGAGACTCCACTCACCAAATACAAAACATATATACCCTAAAGGCACGCTTCCGACAACCCTCCTTCTCCCACCATACCCTACCAGACTGGAGTTACCACCCAATTAATCCCTACCTGTGATTAATTCACCAATTGGGGTAAGGCTCTTATACCCAGTCATTTCACCTCTCAGACAGTTTGCACTGTCTCATCCATTGAGCTTCTGGGAGACACCTTTCATCCGAACCTTAACACCTGGTTTTATGAAATCTTTCTGCAGTTTTGGCTCTGGGGACACCTTTCAGGCAGAACCCAGCGCTCCTGGGTGTGGCTTCCAATGGACATGTTTTACACCAAAATCTGCCTCCTCACAAGTATACCATAACCAATAATAAATTCAATTTCTATAATCATTATGTTTATAAAACACTTTCACAAATCTTAACTCACTGTCATCCTGTGAGATAAACAGATCCTGGATTAGCTTATCCATTTTGCAAAATAGAAAAAGAAGATGGAGGATACGTGAATTATTTTGTGTCCCATAAATAGATGACAGTAATGATTAGAATATAGTTCCCTTGCTCCCAAATCCAGGCCCATTTACCCAAGCAGTGTGGGGCTCTTTTAGGGTGTGATATGGATTTTGTAAAATGAATTTGAATGTAGGGAAAGGAGAAGCCAAAAATGAAAAAAAGAATGGAGGAAAACATGAATGAGAATTGTAATGCTTGATGACTTTCCATGTTAATTCCTGCCTCCGAGAACACACTAAGTTGACTTTGTGATAAAAACAAAAACAATTGCTCAGGACCTCAATGTGTAATGTTTGATTTTTTAAAACCACTTTAGCAAAGAATATAGACAACGGGAAGAGCTTTATATGTAAATATAGCTGTGCTTCCTGCCTAATACCGCTATGTGCAAAGATTTGGAAGCTTTTGCCTCTTAGCTGTTATAGAAATATGGGTGTTAAGGACAGAATTGATTTTTAGAAAAGATTTACCAACGTTGTAAAAGCACTTTACTCTCAGAGCTCACCGTTTACAGCATTAACCCTTTCCAAGCAAAATCATCTCTTCTAAAGGAACTGTTAAGCAACTGAGAAAGCATTGGACTCTTGGTCAGAACAGCTAAGTTCTTGGCCACTAGACTGTGAGGCAAAACAGACAAATAAGTGCTCCTGTTCTGTAAAGGAAGGGGTTTGGATTAGGCTAGTAATTCTTGACTACGGATGCAGGGCATGTAACATAGGTTATTTTTTTTTTCTTTATTCTTTATTTTTTTTTTCCAAACACTGGCATCTGATCCAGAATCTGGAGATTCTGACTTAATTTCTCCGGGTGAATCCCTCTGAGTGATGCTAATGCTGGGCAGATTTTGGTATTACAGAGCCTGTAGTTCTCAGATTCTCTAATAGTTCTGTTTTTCCTTTCCAAAGCGAACCAGGAAGGTAGATGTGTTGTTCTTTTTTTTTTACTTTTTCCATTTCTATTTTGCTAGCCTGTGCTCAGGGGATGTGATCTTCAAATTTTATTGGCAAGAGTAAAGAGCTAGTTAATACTGCAAGTTTTTGTGTCCTCCCACCACCCTGTGAAATTCTGATGCAGTAGACCTGGGGTGTTGCCCAGGAATCTGTTTTTTTGCCAAGTACCCACATGATTCTGAGGCCATCGGTTGAGAAATGCTGTCAAAGATATAATTTGTAACCTCAATGATGGGGTTTTGCCTAAGGAATATTTGGGACTCTTGTTCACTCTGACATGTAACTTTTGCTAAAGCACTAAGTAAGTGTAGTGACTCCAGGCCTTGAACCTCACTTAAACCTAATCATGGGGCCAGGATACTGGCTGTTGTGAAAAGGTGAAAATAAAAGGAGCAGAATGCAGAATAGATCATTTCTATCAACAAAAAGAAATGTAGAAAATTACAGTGGAAAAATGGACAAAGGTATGAATAGGCGACTCATAGAAGCATAAACTCAATTTTGAATAAACATTCATAGTACAGAAAAATAAACATTAATAAAAAAGTGAGACTCTGTTGTTCTTTTTTAAAAACAAAATTGGGACTAATTAATGATAGTATCAAGTGACTAATAGAGAAACTGGTACTATGATAAATTCATGAGGTAACATGACCCAGCTGAGAAGGCAATTTGAAAGTGTCTGTTAAGTATGCTCTTATTCTTTAATGCCAAGCATGTAATACCTCTTCTCAGTATTAACCTTAGAAATACTGGAATCTAAACAAAAATAAGTGTGTTCAAGAATGACTTTAAAATAGTAAATGGAAACTACCCAGATATCTGTAAAAGAGCAAACATCTAAATTAATTGTGGTACAATAGTAAATATTATGCAACAATTAGAAGAAATGAGATAAATCTTTATTACTAACTTGGGAAGACCTCTAAGATTTTTTGCTGTGTGATAAATCTAGCTACAGGATGTTGTTCACTGTGATAACTTGTCTCCAAGGCAGCACCGTCCATTCCTTCTGTGTTCAAACCCCACTTCCCCCATCAAGAGGTTGAGATTCTTATCCTTTCCTTGAATCTGGGCAGTCCTAGTGTACTGTGGCAGAAATGATTCTGAGGCCAGGTCTTAAAAAGATTTGCAGCTTCTACCTCAGTCTCTTGGGACATGTTATTATGACTTGCTCTCAGGGTTGGGGGGGGGGTTGTCTGGTATGTAAGAACTTCCATTGTCTTGAGAATATCCCTTGGAAAGGAGATGATGCCAGCCCTCCCTGGCTATTCCAGCCATCCAGGCCCAGGCCACAGGCATGAGTGAAGAGGCCATCTTGGACGTTTTTCCAGTGGATGCCAAGTAGAGAAGAAACAAGGTACTGGACTTTTGAGCCACCTCATCTGAGGTCTCAGACAACGTGGAGCAGAGATGACCATACCTGTTGTCCCCTTCCAGATTTCAATTTCTTTCTTTTCTTTTTTATCATTTTTAAGGGGGGGAGGCAGTGAGAGAGAGAATCAATTTTATTTACTTTTTCACGCAGCCTTCGTTGTTCTGACACTTTGTTCTGACACTTTGTTGTGCACATAGTGCTGGGGTTCAAATCCGAATGCTCCCGCATGCCAGGCAAGCACCATAACCACCAAGCCATCACTCCAGTCTCCTACCCTATTTCTTGACCTAAAGAATTGTAGGACTAATAAATGGTTGTTTGTTGTTGTAGACTAGTAAATTTTTGTGTGGTTTGTTTTGCACCAATGGATAAGCAGAATTCTCACAATGATATCATTGTGTGTTAGAAAAACATGTAACACAACACCAGGTTCTCCCCCTACCCTCGTCTACCTCCTGGTTGAACTTTAGTTCAAAACTAAAGTGATGACATTACATTTGGGTCAGAGAGGAAATCAAGCAGGACTGGACATTGATTGTGCTTACAAGGAGCTTTCACATTACATGGAGTCAGAGTTCCATTAGGAAAACAGAAACTACTGTCTTGATTCAAGCAAGAGGCATTTGAATTATGGAACTAGGTGTTTACTAAGTAGGCAGGAATAGAGAAGGTAGAAAAAGCTGACACTAGTGCTCAGGTGTGCCACTAGCTTTCAGAGAGCTGGGAAGCTACAGAAAGTGCAGGGGAGAATTTAGGATGTTCCCTGTGCTTGGGGTGCAAAAGGAAATTGCAGCACAGCTCACAGCCACAGAAGCTCCTTTGTCTGCCTGCACCGTCTGGCAGCAGGCAGGGCTTCCAGTGCTGTCTCTCTCTGCTCCACACACCTTGACCGAGGCCTATTGATGAAATTTAACCCAGAATCCTGTAGGCAAGGGGGGTACTAGCACTGAGAGTGCATGTGGTTGTCTTTAGATGTCAGCTGTGAAAAAATGATAAAACACCAGCCTCCAAAATGTATGTAGTTGAAAACTGCTTGAGTTTATAACTCTTTTATATAAATGTAGCCTTTACGTTTGAACTCATAAGAAAAGCCAGTAATTTTCAATATTTATTCTTGCGTCTTTCCCCCTCGGATAGCCAATAGGGATGTAGCGGTCAGGATGGTCCATGGTGCCTATCTCCTGGTAGTCATGCTGTGTGATCCCCTCATCTTGAGTGGGCAGGGCTGAGACTTGCTTCCAAGGAAAAGCAAAGTCCTAGGTCCTCAACAGAGGACTCTGATCTAATCTGTGCCTGGACTTCTATCCCAGCAGGGGTGGGGTGATAATTGTTGTTTCAAACCACTAATTTTATGATGTTATTGTTACTCAGCAATAGAAAACTAATACAGTAGCTTTCTCTTCTTTTGGTTAGGTCTGGTACTAATGTGGGCCCAGCGTGCAAGACTGTGGAGTTCCTGTAATTAATTGAACCCCTCTTCTAGCAGTAGTTGCCAAAGTCAGGGGGCAGGTGGATGTTAGCCTTGGGAATGGATATGATGATGCTTTGGCAAATGAAAATATTTGATTTTTTAAATTTCTTTATTTTTTCTAAAATTATAGGAATGAATGTAAGTTTTTAGAATATTCAATATATGGAATTTTTGGGTATAGTTCACATGCCCTAAGGTCAAATTGTATAGGTATATGAATTTCAGAGCAGAGTGGGAGTCCACAGGAGGAGGGCTCACAGTGCCTGTCTCTTTCCTTAACTTGTGTGGTATTGTAACAAATGAATGAGTACAGATTCCTCATGCAGTGGATGTAGGTATGACTTTATCTAGTTTAAAAAAAAACAGTCTTCTCCAATGGACCAGTGACTTAAAGGGATTTCTAAAAAGAAACTAACATAATACTAATAGAGAAACATGAGAGATCCACAAAAAAATTGGTAGCATTTTTTATTAATGCAAATTTTTCTTTCATCTTTTAAGATTAAAAATAAAGATGACCTAATCTTATATAATCAAATGAAAAATTATTAAGCACACTGAAATATGGATGGATGCCCATATTATAACACATCTTTATGGGGTTACTTTCTTTTTTCTTTTTTTTTTTTTAAGAGAGAGGAGGGACAGTGAGAGAGACAGAGAACGAGAGAAACAATTTTATTTAGTTTTTCACATGGCCTTAGTTGCTCCAACACTTAGTTGTGTACGTGGTGCTGGGGTTTGAACCCGGGTCCTCGTGCTTGCCAGGCAAGCGATGAAACCGCTGAGCTACTGCTCCAGCCCATGGGGTTACTTTCTAAATGCTATTGTCATTAAAGCCAAATATCTGAAGAAGTTAAACAAAGGTTCAGACCTATAAATTTGCAGGAAACCAAGGAAAAAATGATGTGAAGACAAAGTGATGTTTCTGTCGCATTAAAAATAAGGTAAGCATTATTTAAAATATTTATCTCATTTGAAAATTCCATTCTTGTACATTTCTTTTTTCTTTTTAAAGAAAGAGGGACAGAGAGAGAGAGAGAGAGAGAGATAAACAATTTTTATTTAGTTTATCAATGACTTTCATTGCTCCAACACTTTGTTGTGTACATGGTGCTGGGGTTTGAACTGCGTACTTGCACATGTCAAGCAAGCAGCCATAACCACTGAGCCACCACTCCAGGCCCCATTCTTGTATATTTCAAAATTATCCTAAATATTTGTAATTTTTCAAAAAAATTTTAAAAATGTCTGTGCTTTTTATTGTGCAATATAAACATAATGGTGTGACTTGTTGTTATATATTAATACATGCACATGCTATAATGATACAATTTGACTATTATCATTCCCCAGTATTTCCCCTTTCCCCTCTCCTCTTGGTCCCTTTCCTCTGCTGATCTCCCTTTGATTTTCATGAGATCTCCCCCACTGTTCTTTCCCTTTAGCCCCTCTACCTTCCTCATATGAGAGAAAACATACAACCATTGACCTTCTGCGTTTGATTCATTTCACTTAATATAATGGTCTCAAGTTCCATCCATTTTCCTGCAGATGCCATAATTTCATTTTTCTTTATGGCTGAATAAAATTCCATTATGTATACAAACCACATTTTATTTATCCATTCATGCATGGATGGACACCTATACTGGTTCCATAGTTTGGCTATTGTGATTTATGCTGCTATAAACATGGACATGCGTGTATCACTGTGGAATGATTACTTTAATTATTTAAGATAAAATACTGAGAAATGGTATAGCTGGGTCTTATGGTATTTTGAGGAGCCTCCACACTGATATCCATAGTGGTTGCACTAATTTGCAATCCCATCAATCGTGTAAAAATGTTCCTTTTTCATCTGCAAACTCTCTAGCATTTATTATTCTTGATGACTGCCATTCTGACTAGTGTGAGATGAAATCTCAGTGTAGTTTTGATTTGCATTTCCCTATTTGCTAATGTTGTTGAACATTCTTTTCATGTATTTGTTGGCCATTTGTATTTCTTCTTTTGAAAAACGTCTGTTTAGTTAATTTTTCCATTTATTAACTGGGTTATTTGGTTTTTGGCATTAAGTTTTTTGAGTTCTTTATATAATCTAGATAATAATCCTCTGTCAGAAAAACTAACTGGCAAAGATTTCCTCCCATTCCGTAGGTTCTTTCTTCACATTTGTAATTTTCAATACATTATGAACATGAAGGGAAACGTTCAGTCATATTGACATTATAAGGTGAGTGAAGTGTTTTGTGCAAATATAAAGGAGACATAATACATAATTAAGCATATTCTAATTTCATAATATTTATTTTTCTATTTTGGGTTGTTTTAAAATGTAAGCAAACATTAATGCATATATATTTATAATTTATAAATAAGTATCTGTATAGTAAGTATGAGCACATGGAGTAATAAATGAATTGGGAGATCTTCTCTAGTGAATGAAAATCCCTGTGGTGTGTAGAATTGAATAGTAGGGTTTCTTGGATGTTATTTGCACTTATACTTCAGTCAGGGGCTTCTCCAATTTGAAGCAGATACCTATCCTTGTGAGTATGTGTATGTGTGTGTGTGTGTGTGTGTGTGTCTGTGCATATGCACACAACTGTGCATCTGCCCTTAGGAAGTATCTTGGAAGACAAAGAGACCAGACAAATTCAATTTAGTTATTTGGTTGGCAAATTCAATTTCTTGATTAACTATATTCAAGATGTTGTGCAGGGAACAGAGGAATAAGGAACTACTCTAAAGGAGCTTACAAGGTCTTTATCATTGTAGAGAAAAAATAAGCATAATTGGGTATAATAAAGATAAAAGGTAGGTTGTGATGGAGCCTAGAAAAAGTATATCTGTCTAGAAGAATATATATATTTATATACACACACATGCAGCACTGGGAACTATGGGTTATGAATTGGACTTTGACTCTCAGGCTAGTTACAGACTATTGTGTGTTTATTAATCTGTAAAACTGAGATAATGATATCTTCTTGTATGCATCAAAATTATTGTGAAGTTAAAATAGTTGAAAACTTTGTGTGATATATATAAATATTAGGAATTATATTTCAGCTTAGAAATCTGTACTTTGAAAGCTTTGGAAATTATTTTTGTTTTTGTTTTTGTTTTGTTCTTCCTTGCAAATTAAAACAATGGTGGGTGATCCTTGCCTCACCTCCAGCTTTACTATGTTGTAGCTTTTGCAGAATCTTCAATTTTAAGCTTTCTGTAAGATGGAGGTGACCAGGGGAAATCTGCCCATTGACAGAGCACTCTTTAGTTCTTTTTGGGGGAATTGTTACTTCTTTAACATCTTTAAAGATCGAGGAAAATCTCCCCTTTCTGCATGTTAATTTGTAACTCTTTGTGTTACATTTTTGTTTTAAAAAAGAAAATACTGAATAAGCAGGATTATTCTGACCTCCGATGGCCAGACTTAAAATTGCTACTTTTATCATGCCACATATGATAATATTTTCAAGTTCTTAGAGGAAGCTGCTCAATTTATAGCATGAGTCGGTCAAGAATCACTGGACAAGAAGAGAGAGGCAGCAGGATGTCAGGAAGTCAGTTTTCCTTTTCCCAAGAAGGATTTTATCTAGCTCAGTCCAGACTGAGGCTCCATTAAACCCTTGGTAATTCACTCAGAAGTGCTGTATGTAAATCAGAGTAATTCACTGAAAAGTGTGTTTAAGTTAATCTACATCCTAAGAGTGATTAGTCATCATTTTTGGTGTCTTTAGCAGAAGTCCACATGCAATGGAATGATTAATTATTTGAAAAACGACTCATGAATCTCCATTAGAGAAAATGTCTCATGGCATCATTGCCATCTAAATCTACAAAAGAGTTTGCTAATTAGCATAAATGATACTAATATTTCCCAGGAGAATTGACGGTATAGGAGATATGTGGTTGGCTAGAAATATTGTACAGTCATCTCAGCTCTTTTGTGAACAGGGTATAAGAACCTGGCAGTGACAGTTTGCTCATGGTGTAGAATTCAGTCTGAAATTTGCATTCACTGTAGTGAATGTACCTTGGAGCAAGATTATGAGTGGAAAGATCTATAGCTCTCACTTATTTCTAATCTTTGGTGGCATCAAGAATCACCAAAGAAAATCTAACTATTATAAAATGGCTAAGTTGATTTAGGCCAATTTGTGACAAGACACTTAGACCTAAAACTTGACAGAAGAAATGATTGAAAAACCTGCTGATGGGTGGGAATGTAGCTCAGTGACAGAGTGCTTGGCTGGTATGCATGAGGCACTATGTTCCACCCCCAGTACCTGTTACGGAGGGCAGCTGTGTTTGAATTTTTCCTCTATGTTTTGTTCCATGTTTTAAAATATTCCTCCTCATATTTTTTTTTTGCCCCAAATCTTGTCTCTTAAAATTTGCGTATAGTTCCACTGAATGTAGATAAGGTAAATGAACTATTCCCAACCAATATTATATATACACATATATATATATACATATATATATGTGTATATATATATATATATATATTGTCTGGTGGAATTACCTTAAAAAATCCATGGTCAATGACACTTGGTTTGGACAGCAGTTAGTGAGGTGTCATTGTTCTCTACAGGGCTAATGTGCTGGGAAGTTGTCTGGATGTCCTGTGAACACTATGGTGGTCTGAAATGCAGTCATCATTTTTGTGTTTCGCTCCATTGGTGCAACTGTTCTGCCAACTTAGTAGAAGGCAATAATAAAGGTGAGATGATGATGTTATTTTAAAAACCTGTTCCATACAAGTAAATACAGACTTAAACATGGGTTTATACCATCTCTCTGAAAAACAAACTCACACTGCTTTGACTTGCATCCACTAATCTTAAATTGGCCTCAGAATTTCTGGACCTTGTCCCCTTACCCTATTCCTCTTCTTTGACTGTGCTGCCCTCTGTGCAGCTCCCCTGGCACTCTTGGGATACCCCTCTTAAGGTCTTGCTGTGCCCATTGCCTGGAACACTCTCCCATCTGGTCTAGCAGTCCCCACCCCTTCTTCACTCAACTTTCTCTCAAATTTCACTCAGAGAAGTCTCCCCAGTGACATCATCTAAGGTAGCAGCCTCCACCACTCTCCAAATCTCTTAGCTGCTTCATTTGCCTCACCACACATAGACCCATTATACATATTTATTAGTTATCATCATTCTCTTTCACTGGAAAGTAAGATCTATGAAGATAGACGATTCTTGTCCCACTATTGAATGTGTCTAGATTGGAGAAAGTAAACGATAAATAGTTATAGAATAAATGAATGTCACTTTCCATGTTAATCATGCACGTTACTATTAACTTTCAAAAATTGTCAAATAAAACACAAATGCTGAAAATTACCCAGAACACATATATAGCTTGATTAGTAATTACGAACATCCTATAACGGCCACTTCTGGTCAAGACACAGTCCCAGCCATGCACATGGCTCTTCCACCTGCTTCGTGCAATCAGAATCTTCTTTCTTTCCATAAAAGCAACAACTACCCTGATTTTTTTTTTAGTAATCACATTCTTGTGTTTCTTTAGAATTTTAGCACCCAAGTGCTTTAGTTTAGTCATTCCCATATTTTGTTTTGATTATCTTCTAATTTTCTTTGACTCCATATATCACTTTCCATTCTTTCCTTTTTATTATTTATCTGTTGAAGAACACAAGCTGTTTTACCTGTAGAGTTTCCTACATTCTTAATTTTGCAGATTGCACACTCAATTTAGTTTAGGGTTCCACTGAGTGTAGTTTTCAATCAGCCAACTACACGGTGTTCTCCAATCAGGCACTTCCAATCTACCAGAATCCTGGTGGTAAGCACAATCAAGTCACTGGCCTGATCTAAGGTCCCCCTTTTTGCAGGCTCAGAATTCATTCCTATGTGTGTTTTTTTGCGAATGTATGTCTTACCACAATATTGTAATTTGTTTGTCTTTATGCTCCAGGGTCAAACTCTGATCTTCTCTTCACCCCTGAAGTCCCAAGTTTTCACTAATATGAACATAGTTAATTATTTCAAAGTTACTCTGAGTGGTATATTTACTGCTTAATTGAAGTTTTTATGTGTGTTCCATTTATGGGACAATGGGTCAAGGCACGTTGCGATCTATTTATTGATCTAGGGGCAGTAGTGTGCTTGTAGACCAGTTCCTGGGAAATTCAATTTGAAGGTGTTTGCCAGTTATGAGTGTAATAACTCTCACCGTGGCCACTTTCAAACTACCAGCCTGAAGCCTCTGAACATGGAGGAGGGAAGGACTTTCAGAGGGGAAGGAGAGAGAGATACATAAAAATAGTCACCCTCTTGAAAATTAACTAGCTGCTAAGTCACAGGTCCTTGTGAAGTTTTCACACAACACAGGAGTAACCAGGGCACAGGCCATTTCTATTGCTTTGGTAGGTAACAGAGTCACACCCTTTGTTATCCCCTCTCCCTGTGTGTGAGCTGAGGCCAGCACCTCTTATATTAAATAAAATACACAGAGACAACTGAATGCCACTTCTGAGATAAGGTTGAAAAGAGATCCAAACTTCTGTCTTGGGCAATCTCTCTTGCTTGCTTGTTCAGAGGGAAGCCACTGCTGTGCTGTGAGCTACCTTCTGGAGAGGACTCTGTGGAGAGACCGATGCTGCTAGCCAATAGTGAGTGAGAGCCAGCTAAGTGAGCTTGAAGTGGAGCCTTCGCCGGTTGGAGCTTGGGTGACTGCAGCTCTGGCTGCCATTTCCCTGCAGCCTTGGGAGAAACCTGAGTCAGCAGCACCTAGCTCTACCGGCCTTGGGTACTGACCCTCACAGACCTTGAGATAACGAATGACAGTTGTTTCAAGACACAAAGTTTTGGTGTAAGTCATTGCATGGCAGTAGGTAGTAAGGGGAGTGCCGGAGGGGACTTAGTAGGCTTGGGAGTTCAGAGTCCTTAGAGTCATCTAAATCCATCCAATAATCCGGTTCCAGTTCTTAAACCTCGGTCTTTCCAATCCTATGCTTTACATCAAGAGCCTTACAAGCCTCTGCATTAAGCTTAAACCACAATTCTGTCCTCTTTAGGATCATATTCTGATTGCTTTTCAGCTACACGAGCCCTGTGGTTTAAGGAATAATAAGAATTTCCTTTAGACCAGACAAAGGACATTCCTGGTTTTCTGGCCATGTTTTAAAATGAAAATTAAAGAACCTAAGCTTTCTGTTTTCTTTCTGAGTTGTGTTCTGTGTTGCCACTTTAACTTTCAGGCACTCTGGAAAATCTGTGCCTGCAAGAGGCACTTCACTGTGAGAAACTACAGACAATGATTTAAGCAACCACTCTGCTACCACACGAATGAAAAAGTCTCAATTTTTATATTATCTAGATAATTCCTGTCTTCAAATCCAAATCCAGATCAGACAAGTCCTCATCTGTCCTCTATTCCCTGCAACTGTACCTGCACCTGTCAGTGTTTAGTGCTGGAAAGAGTAACAATGCTAGTATTTATGGCTGAAAAGTATTAAGATAGGGAAGGAAACAGGTGCTAACAATTTTTGGAAGGCCTGAGGGAACAGAAGCCAGGAAGCATCACTGGCACTACTGAGCTCAAGATCAGTGCAAGCTGCTTTCTGCTTAACTTATTAATTTGCACATGTAACGTTTATGGATTCGCTACCTTTTAAGAGCTAGGTACTGTTCATCCCTAGGGATGTATTAGGAGATAACTAAAAGGCCTATAATCTCATGGGAATTATATTGTAGTGGGGCTATATCTTCTTCTTCTTCTTTAAAGGAAAACTTTTATATTTATTTATTTATTACTTTTTTTAAGATGGAGAGAAAGAGTGTTGGACCAATTTTTTCTTCTATCAATTGCAATGTAGCTGGTTTGATACCAAGCTCCTTGATCCATTTTGATTTGATTCTTATGCAAGGAGAAAGGTATGGGTCTAATTTCAACTTTCTGCAGGTGGATGACCAGTTTGTCCAGCACCATTTGTTGAAGAGGCTGTCACTTCTCCATGTAATATTTTGTCCCCCTTTGTCAAAAATCAGATGTTTAAAGACTTTCTCAACAGGTCTCCGAAAGTGAAGGAAGTAAAGTCAAAAATCAGTGAATGGGATGTCATAAAGCTAAAAACCTTTTGTACTGCCAAGGAAACAATCAAAAGAGTCAAGAGGTTTCCTACAGAAATAGAGAGTATCATG